>VNJV01006746.1:0-41718 GCA_008042635.1 Drosophila nikananu
ATACATAATTAAATACATAATTAAATACAACTAACTACTAGTTTTAAACCTGTATTAACTCCCTTGATTTTATTTATTTCCTT
Source organism: Drosophila nikananu (assembly GCA_008042635.1). NCBI lineage: Eukaryota > Metazoa > Arthropoda > Insecta > Diptera > Drosophilidae > Drosophila > Drosophila nikananu. Next base: position 84 of record VNJV01006746.1, read on the forward strand.
ATTTTTTAATACATTTCTTAAGCTCAGTAAAACCCCATAATTCTGACTCTTAATATTAATGTTTACTCTCCTATTACCTCAGTAAAAACTCCCTGGTAAATAAATAAATTCCAATTTACACCCCATTTAAGGTCATTATAAAGACAAAGGCCATAACATATATGGGCCATTGATTGCAGCGCCAGAAGGCCTAGCGCATATATGGTGAAATCCAGGCAAACCCCTGCAGTAAATTAAACAAATAATAAACTAAGCGTTGATAAAACGCCAGTCAATAAATATCAATACCCCGACCCAGACGATGTTGACAGCCGAGAGCTGGCTGGGCGGAGGAACCATGCAACTGAAATGTACGCCGAAAGCAATTAAGCCAACTGCAGCTGGAAGTCGAAGGCCAGGCCTAAGCGATATAATCGCCGAAACGTGCGGCAATTACACGGCAGCTTCAGGAATTGAATGCCAAGCATCTGCTCTTCCCAGACCATAATTTGCACTGGGCCAAGCCATCGGTGGAAATTCAATTAACAGACGGAGATGGAGAAGGTACTGGAGATGGAACTGGAGACTGAGTCGGACACGTGCCGTGAAAAAGACGCTGACGCAATGTGGATGCCACACACAGACGCTGGCTATAAAAACAACATCCAGTCCTCCACATGAAGGGCCCACTCAGACGGAACTCAATATTGATCGTTGCAGCCAACAAAGAACGTCGTTCAGCGGGGTTACAAGTATTTCATTAAAATTCTATTTTATTTATTAATTAAAAAGTTTGTAATAAATATATTACAAGGAAAAAAAAATATATAGTTTTTTGTGAGCGATTTATGCTAATTTGAAGTAGATTAACTAAAGTAAATTGAAAAAATAATTAATTTGATCCAATTCAAAATTTTTAAATAAATATTTAAACTTCAAAGAACTTAAATTCAAAATTTTTAAATAAGTAAATTGAAAAAATTTTTTTATTTTATCCAATTCAAAATTTTTAAATAATTATTTAAACTTCAAAGAATTTAAATTAAAAATTTTTAAATAATTATTTAAGTTCTTTGAAGTTTAAATAATTATTTAAAAAAAATTTAATTGGATAAAATTAATCATTTTTTCAATTTACTTTTGTTAATCTAAAATATTAATTTAAAATATTTCATGTTTGATAACCAAAAAAATAATAAAATTTTGGTTAGTGGTGGCAGAAATTTTTGATATAGCGATATTGTATCAATATTTTCGATATATCGATATGGTATCAATATTTTCGATACATAAATGTAAGATTAATCGATTTTCGATTTGATATATTGGAATTCAAACTGTGCTTGTTAGAAATTAATTTAATAAAGGTATTTTTAATACAAGTGGTAAAAATACAAATAACTGAAAAATGTATATAAATAAATGATATACAAATATCGATATTTTACAATTGAAATCCTGCATTATTCAATACTTTTACATTTTTAAATACATGTATTACTTGATAACACTTATGACATATATTTATAAATATTTATTATTTCCATTTATTAAGAGCAATATTTTTATATATTAGTGTATCATATAGGACATATCCTCTCAATATACTTCTTAAATGGTATTGTTATGTGTTCATTCTTGAAATACATTTACTTCATTTTCTCTAACATATTAAGATTAAATATATTTAAAACTATCTGATATTTTGTATAATATTTTGGTCTAGACAAAAGTCATTCTTGCAATCAAAAATCTACCGCAAACAATAAAATTCTAAAAATATAACCAAAATATTTTTCATTTCTTGTACAGATAAGATGTCGCATTACCTGGCACTTTCTGCCCTCCTGCTTGTACTGCTCCCCCCAAAAGTGATCTCAACCGAAGACTGGCACTACGCCCTCGAAGACCTCGAAGACGATCCTTCGGACGATGATGAAGCTATCATGGAGCGGCGCTGGCAGCTGGGCTACGAGCACTGGCGAGTTCGCTGCGAGAAGTTCGAGGCGGCGGAAGAGAACCAGACTTCGCCCATAAGCACTCGAATCGCCGGCGGGGAACTGGCCACGCGCGGCATGTTTCCCCATCAAGTGGCTCTGCTGATTCAGCACAGTGCCGGAGCACTCATCCAGTGTGGTGGCTCCCTCATCACGACGCAGTTTGTCCTCACGGCGGCCCACTGCTTGGGGGATGCCATTGGGGCCAGGGTTTACACCGGAGCCACTAGGTACACCGATGTGCGGGATGCCACCGAGGAGTTTGTGGTTAGCCACAGGGATTTTAGAATCTATCCAGGTTACCTGGGCTTTGGGGGCTACAATGATCTTGCCTTGATACGATTGCCTAGGAAGGCTTTAACCTCCGGTAGTGTCCAGCCCATAGGGTTGGCTGGGGAGTTTATGACGCAAAAGTTTCTGGAGGGCCAACCGGTGACGCTTACGGGTTGGGGCACCCTAGGAGATTCTCCTCCGCGAGAGGACACCCCTCTTCTCCACTTCCTGGACGTGGAGGTGCTCAGTCAGGAGCGCTGCCTGTGCTATTTCTTGCCCGGATTGGTCAGCCAAAGACGACACCTCTGCACCGATGGCAGGTACAACCGTGGTGCCTGCAATGGCGACTCTGGCGGCCCACTGGTCCTCCACTGGCGCAATGTCAGCTACCTAATTGGGGTCACCTCGTTCGGCAGTGCCGCCGGCTGTGAGCTGGGGGCGCCCACTGTCTACGCCAGGATAACCGCATATTTGCCATGGATCCGACAGCAGACCCACGACCAACTAAATGCAATTAACGCCTAATTGCAGCCCATTAATTGCTAAACAATATAGTCGGGGAGGCTGACAATAAAACCAATTTCAGCAAAGGAAATCGAGAGGAGGAGTAACCAGAGAGAAGGTGAAAATGGTCCATTTTATGGGGTTGGTTTTCCCTGCTGAATGGAAATTGTTGTCGATAAATAACAATAAACATTTACGCCAAGCCAATTTCGGGGAAAAGCTCAATAAAAGGGCAGCCAGGGATGGAAGGAGGGAGCCAGCGAAAATTGCTGATGAATTCGCAGGCGAAATTGAAATGTTCTTTGAGTTGATTGTCCGTCGATGTGGTGTTGATTTTCGCCCTCTCAACCTCCCTCCCACTCCCGGCCTAATCGTCTTTAATTGGCCATCTGAATTGGCCATTAACCGCAGCGATGCGGTCAGCCAGCCAGCCAGCCCGTCCCGTCGAACGCGTCATCAAATCACGCGGCCATCGCACCGATAAAGAAGCCGAAGCCGAAGAGCGTACCTGTACCTTGTTTGTTTGTTTGTTTATAATCGTAAATTTTGATTTCAAAGAGAGCCTGTCAATGGTCAAATATCGCACTATATTTAACAGCTGAATGATTAAGCTTTTATTGTGAAATGGTGGACTAGTTTAGCAGGCAAAGGGGGCTCCATGCCTTGACCTTTACAGGTAAACAAACCAGCGGAACTGCGGGCTTATGGAAGGCACTCACTTTTGATAAGATAGCCCTTGAGTACGGCACACGTCACTTGGCCATATTACATAGATAAATTCTAAAGAACTAATCAAATTAATTAGCAACCTCATGCTGCAAGATTAGATCCCTATCGGGATTCTTACCCCAAATACCCTTGAGCTTTTTGGGAAAGTAATTTTGGCGGCCGGGTGGCTGAAGTTCACCCATATCTTCCGCTGCGAATCTTCCAAGATAACGACACTTTGAACCGACGACTGACTTCTGGCCATATCTAATCACTGGCAGGAGGCTCTATTTGTGAAATGCAACCTAATCTGCGATTCTTCGCGCGATTTCCCGCTGCTATAAAAGAGCGTCGGGGGCCAGTGTCAAATCAGTTGAGTTCCTGTGACTGAACACGCAACAATCCCCCCAAGAAGATGAAGTTCCTGATCATCCTTGCCCTGGCCGTGGCCGCCTCTGCCTTCCCCGAGGCGGAGCTGACGCACCGCAGCCGTGAGATGCCCGTCGTCGGCGACATTGAGGGTCGCATCACCGGAGGCAACACCGCCTCCGTTGGTCAGTTCCCCTACCAGGTGGGACTTTCCCTCAGGGTGAGCGCTGTGTCCAGCGCCTGGTGCGGTGGCTCCCTCATCGGCAACCAATGGGTCCTGACCGCTGCTCACTGTACCGATGGGTGAGTGTCCTTAGACATCCTTTCCTCTCTACTCGTAGCTTATTTATTTCCTAACCCCTCTCCAGTATCTCGAGCGTGACTGTCTACCTGGGCGCCACCGTGCGTACCTCCGCCGAGGTTACCTCCACCGTCTCCAGCTCCGACATCATCATCCACTCCGGCTGGAACAGCGCCAACCTGCGCAACGACATTTCCCTGATCAAGATCCCATCGGTCTCCTACAGCTCCAGGATCGCTGCCGTCGAGATACCCTCAATTGCCAGCTCGTACAGCACCTATGCCGGTGATTATGCCATCGCCTCCGGCTGGGGACGCATCTCCGACTCCGCCACCAGTGTGACCAACGACCTGCAGTGGGCCAGGATGCAGGTTATTGCCAACAGCGTGTGCTCCGCCACCTACGGTACCTCGATCGTTACGTCCTCCAACATTTGCGTCAGCACCACCGGCGGTGTCTCTACCTGCAACGGTGACTCCGGCGGCCCTCTGGTCCTGGAATCCAACAATGTCCAGGTTGGTCTGACCTCCTTCGGCGCCTCTGCTGGCTGTGCAAAGGGTTACCCCGCTGCCTTCACCCGTCTGACTAGCTACCTGGACTGGATCAAGATCAACACTGGCATCTCCTACTAAGGAGGAGTCAGGGACTTCACTTTATGCACAAAAATAAAAAAGATTTCTAACGAATATGTGGTTCTGGGTTTTTATTGGGCAACAGCACTAACTGCTTGCTATTCAGCAACTAATACTTCATAACTTTTAACAGATTCTCATATTACCCATGAATTATTTAAGGCAAGAACTCTTACAAAAACTCAAGCAAGGTAAGTTTACATTTTGGTCCTTCGAGCCGGATCCTTTCAATGCTTTCAAAGCCCTTCTTGCCCCATGGTGATTTATCCCAAACAAGCATCAATTGAAGTTCAATATACAAAAATACCTTGAAGAAGTTTCCTTTAATTATCAACAACACATACTGTATTCTAGCAAAAAAAAAAATGAATTTAATCTATATAAAAAGACAACAACACATAAATGACCAAGCTGTTCCCGACTCTCGGCACACAAGTTTTCATTAAAATTCATTAAATTGCCAAAGCGAGACAATAAAAGCTGAAAACTGGCAATACAAGAAAACAAAAAGAAAAAGTTTGCCGCTCAAGTGAAAGTTGAAAAAGGAAAAAGCGCAGGCAATATGTCAGCACTTGAATTATCGCCAGGCATTTGAATAAATGACAAAAGTTGTTGCTTCATTTGTAGCACTTTTTATTATTTTCAGGCCATCAGCATTTAATTCCCCAAACTTTTCAGTTTTAAGCCAGGAACTGGGCTAAGTGCGGCATTTATTTTTTTGTTTGTTTCTGACAGTGCAAGGACCTCCCCCACATGTGAAAGGATAGCAGGTGGCGCCTAAAAACCAGTCTCGAACAGATGCTACTGCGGTAAAAAGCATTTACTCGGCAAAAACCAGAGGCGGGAGTCAGGAAAACCAGATCCGGAGACAACATAACCAAGTCAGTCAGGGAAAATAACAGCAGCAGCTGAGCTCGAAGGGGACTTCCTCCCCGGGACCAGGTCCAGCCTTGCTGATAAATGTTTGCATTGCGGAAATTTATGACAGCACAAAAAGTTTCCTGCACTCGCATTCTGTGGTTTAGATATGACAAAATATCATACATAGCTTCCCCACTGACCCTCCAAACGGAATAAAAACGCACAAGTTAGTGGGGTTGTCTGTGGGTATGGCAAAAAGTTAGTTAAAATGTCAAAGCCGGCACCCGCTCTCGACGAGTGTTTATGGCCAAAGTTTTTTATTTAAAATCCACTTTGCCCAGTTGCATTTGGCTCTGATTGAACAACGTCGAAAGTTGGTTTCTCTCTTGGCCACAAACTTCCTTGTTTTGCCTGATTGAAGTGAACTTGGTCGGCAACGGCCTTCCAGTTAGTTGGTCAAGTGGTTTTCGTTCGATTCACTTTATTTCCAAAATATTTGGCCGCCAGCCTGAGGCATTCGGGATTTGCATTTCACTTTAAGTCCATTATTTATATGCCTTTCCGGCTCGGCTCGGGTCTGTTCTGACCCAGTTCGCACATCAAATTAAATATTTAGCTCCGTTTCATGTGGCAGCTAATAAAATCAATTCTCGCATCGTGTGGAGTCTCTAATCACAGGGCAAAATCAATTAACGCAACTGTCAGCTCATCAATTATGCCCCATAGGAGCGAACTGGTGGCTCTTTGGTCCTTGGGACTTTTCGACTGGCCACAGTCCTGGCTAATAAATGCCAGCCAATTCAAAGCAATCAACTTAATTAACGATTTTTGGTGGGGCAATGATTCGGCTACATAATTAATTAAGTCGCGTCGAAATCAGCCAGTCAACCAAGCAACAAAAAAAAAACGGATATAAGGACGAAGTGAATTCGCAAAGTCAGCATTTCGGGGTCAGCAAGTGGATGAAACTGCAAATAGTTAAAGTCATAAGGATGCTTATGATGATGGTAAATAGGTTTATTGAGCAGAGAACTTGGGATTAACTTCAACTGGCCTTAGACTGTGTAAGCACAGGAAAAATGAGATATGTGGCCTTTATTTTAAGGAGGTTTTATCCCAACCAAGAAAGACCCTAAACCTAGGAACCTTGACTAAACCTAGTGGGGTTTCGTAACCTCTACAAGATGAATGTTTCTAACCGAAAAAAGAAGATTTTGAAGAGTACTTTTGTCAGGCCATGAAGTCACCTTAGAAAATAAGTGATAAGGGAACCCACTTTAACAAGCATTTTCCTAGAAAAATACCACAGGAAACTAAACAAAGTTCGCGATAAGCAATCAACGCGAAATGACTTAACGGAAAACACAAGTTTTGGACCAACTTTGGCTGGCTGACTGACATTTTCCTAACCCCTTTAGGGCTCTCGGTGTGTGGCTGTGACACTTTGAATGATGTTCGGCTAATTAAGCGACGAACAATTACTATTGCTCCTCCAGCACTTAACAACCCCAAGTCACTTGCGTTGACAGGCCAACACAGAAAGTATTTCTAAACAAAAAAGCCAGACCTACACCCACACACACACTCCTAGGAAGAGAGAGTATCGCACACTTAATTCATTTAACTCAAACATTTTCATTTATTTATCGCATTACTGGCTCCTTCCTCGGCGCTTAACCAACCCCACAGTTGAGAGTTTTTTCGGCTAATGACTTCCTGCTTTTCCTAACGCGCACAGCATCCGGCACCCCACTTGCCACATACACCACATGCACTGTCATGTGTGTGTGGGAGAGGGTTGTTTTCGGGGCAGGAGTCGGACTCTGACTGACAGAGAGAGTGGAGAGAGTGCGGGGTAAGTGGGCCAGAAGAAGGCACATCAAGCTCATTGAATGCTTTTGGCATGTTGCCCGGCCCGACACCATTATTTCTGGTAACAAGATAATTGTATAATGAAATCCAAACAACACTTGGTGAGGTCTCCGCGTGGAGCCGGGCACCACTTGAACCACCCACTAGCCAGGCAGCCAGTCAGCCACCCAGCCAGCATCATGGCCACCACCCTTTCACCGCAATGACTTGACGGCAAAGTTCGCTGGCTTTCTGTTTTTTGCTTTGGCTTTGGCTTTGGACTCGGAGACAAAGAGTTTTTGGGCGGTTTGGTTTTTGCCTTGACTGCTGATTGAGTGGCCATACTTGTTTCTGGTCCAAGTTGGTTGCCTTGATTAACAGAGAGGCTTGCAGATGGCCAAAAACAGAGCTCTTAATTATATTCCTGGACTCAGTAGTTCTTGTACTTAAGCAAATGTTTGGTAAATAGATTTTTTGTAAATTTTTATCATAATTAAATACCATAATACGGCCTTATTTAATTTAAAAACACTTTTGCACAGAAGAGATGGGAGAAAAAATAGATATATCGATACTGAATAAATATTTGATAAAAAATCGATATAAATCCAAATTTATATTCTTTTTAAAAACTTTATCGAAAAATCTTAGTTTAAGCTTTAATTATTCGAAATCGATTATAATAAACTTAGTTTGAAATATAATTGATATGAAAGAACAACAAAATATTAAACATTTTAACGAAAATATCGATATTTTATGCGATACTTTTCGATATGTAAAATGTGGTTCTATCAATCGTGAGTAAGATTTTCGATATGAAATTAGGATATATATTTTTGTCCATACATAAACACTTCCAATCGATATAGCACATCTCTATTACTCAGTCTTAAATGGTATCAAGGAATTATTTTTTCTTATCATAAAACAATTTTAATAATAGAAAAATCGGTGATTACACTCACTAATTTAGTTTTCCTACTGATAAAGAAAGCCAAACAAATTCATGAACTTAGCACAGCTTTAGGTTCTTAATTAAATTTCCACACAAACTGATTCCGATAAATATCTTTCTGCCAAAAACCCATAAGAGCAATCCCCAGTCAGTCAGGGATGTCCTTTGGCCAAAAATAACTTCCCCTTTTCTGCTGTTAATTTCATTCCATTCACATGGAAGTGAAGTGTCTTGTCATGGTCTCGTGCCTTTTGTTTTCATGTTTTCTGTGTTTTTTTTTTTTCGTTTGTATTTTGTTTCATTCCTTTTGTTTTCCCCCTTTGGGAGTGACAATTGATTGACGGGAAAAGTTAATGGCTTACTTCTGGAGAAATACTTAAAGAAGTGCGTCTGCTTTCGGGGGACTAGCGAGCGGTGAACATAATTGAAACATCTCGTCCTTTTCGGGACTCGAAAAGCTGCAAGAGCATATCAAGTAGATAGCACACATGCCCATATGCAAAGCCGCTCAGAGAGCACTCACCGAAATCCTCTCCCCTGCCAGAGTCCTGGCATCCTGGCATTACCTAGAGCCATCAGTCAGTAAAAAAAAAGAGAAAAAGAAAAGGAGGGAAACGTCAGCAGGAGTAGGGCAAAAAATAATAATACTTTGCTCCTCTCGGGCAGGGGCAGAAAATAAAGACATAAAGCAAACAAATGCCGGCATCGAGGAGGAAATATGGGAGGTCCTCTACGGATGGAAGGTGGATTCTCAATGGCTGACTGGCAGTGGAGTGGCTTTTAGTGCGTTCAAGCAGAAAAATATATAGAAAACAATAAACCGAAATTACAACGAGGCAGCCAGCAGCACACACAAACAAAAAATATTGGCAAACAAAAATGTTTATAAGCCATAAAGCATTTGCCAGCCTCAGCTGCATATTCATATAAATATTTGCATGCTAAATTTTGATGACTAGTTATATATTTTCCCACACACAACAGGCACTCGCTTTTCCTCTCTCTCTCCTGATGGAGATCCTTCAAAAGAGGTTGGCATATTTCACAGGCATTAATGAAGTCCCACCAACAAAGGGGATTCTCGACTGCATTCAGTCCCCCGATATTAAGTATTCCCATCCTCCGGGCCGGGATATCCACCGACTGCATTCAAATTCAGCTGCAGACAGGGCAAAGTACAAAGGAAAAGTTTCTATATCCCGCTGCCAAGAATATTCCCGGAACAAAAGCAATCCCCCCTGTAAATATTCCAAAAGTCATTGATATGGCCCGAGCGGAATCATTTTTCTGTACACTTTTCGGTGGGTGTGTGCCAATGCCAATAAGCAGACAAGTGCCACCGCCGGTTTGGGACACGTATCAAACCTACTCCAAGTGAAATTCCTCTCCTACTTTCCGTGGAAATCCAATTGTCGTAGTAGACAAAAATCCTTGGCGTTTGCCACACAATAATAAAAGCGATGGCGAACAAAAATAAGGCAAAGCCAGAAGCAATCTATCGAAAAGGATTTGTTTGCCTGGCAGGAATTTATATTTATATTCCTATATTTCCTAGCTGCAAAAAGGACTCAGCCTTCGATCATATGCAAAAGCCAATGGTTTGCCGTCAGCTTATTGATAGAAAATCACAGAGCAGGCAAAAATTGTACCCTCAAATATTTGCCAAGCCAAAACACATAATATATAAAATATACGAAATATAGCATATACATTTATGTATTTCCCCCCATATAATAATTTAGTTTGATCCCGGAACATAAAATTTAACGGTGGACACTTGTGTTTGTCGTCTGCTCGTCGGATTTGCGTCACAATATTGACAGTACAACGGGGCGTATGTGCAATGTGCCCGCCACTAAGCTCCCTCTTTATCAAGTTTTCATGTCTGGCATGGAGTTCAGGTGGAGCTGGTAACTGGTAACTGGGAGTCTGCCAGCTGCTCCCCTAATCAAACTTTTTCAATACATCGCGCATTAAAAACGAGTTGACAAACTGCAACACAAAACTTTGACCAAGTCCCGAAGACCTGCTAAGTCTTCGGGTTAACTTGGCGCTGAAGAGGAAGAAAAAAGGGGGAAAAAGGGGAAGTACAGGAAACGTGAGTCACGCCAACACATCTGTACTTATAGCTTCAGCCAAAGTGCAGCAACAAATTGCATTTCAAAAAATGGCACAAGAAAAACAAGAAGGCGGGGAAAAACTTAATCTTAACATCTTGGAAAATGGTAGGGAATAAGTTCTCTTTGCCAAGTTTACGGTAAAAAAAAAAGGTGCCTGGCAATCGCATTACTCATACGCAATGTGAGACACCATTCCAGGAGGCATGATTAATGAGGCGGCTGCTGTTGACATCCCCGAAAGCAATTTGAATTATAGCAGGAAATAGACATAGTTCCCAGTGATAAGTCATCAGCGAGGGGAGGAAGGAGACTGCTCGAGCGGGTCAGCTGGTCCAGACAGTTGTCATTAATTCTGGCCAACAAGGAGACGGAGGAGGGAGATGGAGATGGAGGGGGAGATCCAAGACCAAGACCGAGACGGATTTCTTGAGCTGACCGCAGGGCACAGCGACAGTTTCATGACAATTTAACACAAAAAAACAGCGAAGCGAACTGAACTGAGAGTAGCTGAGCTTACTATGTGGTGCAGGTAGAGAAAAAAAGGGTTTTAAAACATAAGAAATGTATTTTACAATCCTCAACAATTGGATAAATCGAATTTCTAAAGCCTTAAATATTACCCAGAGGTTGTAATACTTTGCAAGATTTTAAACCTAACTTTAAACCACTTATGTACTTTGTAAACATCATTAGACTATTCTTATTTTTCAACTTATTATTTACTTCTCTTTAGAATTATTTTATTTATTTGTGTACACCTTTTTTCAAGTGCATTAAACAACAATTCCTGGCCAAAACACACAGTCCTGAGTCCTGAGTGGCAGTGGAAGCGTAATCGATGCGTCTCACATTAGATTGTTGTCCGGAGAGTGGGCCAACAGCAGTGGAGCTGAAGTGGGTTGGAATCCTTGGCACTGGCCACCAGCATCTCAAGTGCTACCCAAAACTGACCTCTCCGAGGGCTGCTCCTTTTGCTGCTCCGCTGCTGCTGCTGCTTTTTATCCCAAGCTGCTGCTTCGTTTATCATTTGTTGTTCACTTGTCGAAATTTTATTGCTGCAATCTTGTTTGTCGTCGTCGTCGTCTTCGTCGTCCTTTTCCCTTTTCTCGTCAAAGGACAGCCCTCGCTGGGGGACATTTCAAATGCCTTACAAAGGACACACTTGGGCACAAACACAGCAGAGGGGGGAATAATATAACCAGAAGGGTTTTTGTTATATTTTAACTAGTTTTAAGGAGAGTAGAATTAATTTACTTTACTTTTTAAACAAATTAATTTGGAATATATATTTGTTTACCATTTTTTTTAAGGCTTTAGTTTTGCCTTACTATATTTTCCAGCTCAGCTGTTTAGAGAACCACTTGAGCCAGAGGCGTAGTCGCTTCCTGAATGAATATTCGTGTCCCTTTCGGAGTCCTGCCACCCAAGCAACTGGTCGAGTGAACAGAAGTTTCCTTCTAGCCGAGATTCCAAGAGCCCTGGACATTATTGTTGTCCTGTTCCCCGGCTGGATATGCGTCTAATAAGCGAGTGTGTGTCTCGGGTGAGCGCATTACGTATACGTAATATACATTTATATAAAACTTGTATATGTAAGTGCATTACATATATCTCTGCCGGGAAATTTAAAGGGTGACTGGCTGCCTTTAAAACTGCCGCTGCTTCTGCTCCTCCTCCGGCCCACAATGATGGCAAATATTTCAAGAAAATTAGTTCCTTTGTTCCTGGTTCCAGAGAGACAAAAGGAGCGAAAATTTTCCGCAATCAGCGAAAAGAGCCACCATAAAAAGGTGCCCAAACAGAGGGAATAGAAAGAGGCGGGAATGAAAATCAATAAACTGCAGTTAATACAGGGATTAAATATTTGAAGGAATTTAGCTCCTCCTTAGCTCCTCTTTAAGTTGGCGATAAGAGGAAATCCAAGGAAATCTATTTTATGGCCCAGACACGCACAGTGAGTGGCCCACAAAAGCGGCAACAACTACATGGAGCAACTACGCTGCTCCTCCGACGGTCTACATGTGTCAGCAGGAAAGGCAATGAATTGTTTTTATGTGCTAATGTCCGGCCGGGTCCTGGGTCCTGCTTTCTGCTCGCTTTGCATGCCCGACACGTAAGGCGATTTGATTTCAATTTCCCAGATTCCTGCTAGCCACTGTCACTGCCTCGCTTGCCTCATGCCCCATGAGTTGGCACAAGTTTTGGCACACCGCTGCGTATACTTGATATGATTTGGGGCCAACCATCATCGGGGGGAGATAATCAGTGGGAATTTCAGGCACTCGAGGCCTTCGAGAGCGACCGTAAACAATTTCTCCGATCGCATCAAAAATATATAATTCGATTAGAGAGCAATCGATCGATGGATCCAAAGCCAAGCCGGTTTTTCCAGCTAAATATAAATATTTCTTATTAGTGTTATTTTTGTTTTTTTGTTTATTTGGCAGTGCAAAAGTCAGCAAAAAACGTCCGTTCCAAAAAGGAAATCTATGCTTATCACAAAACTAACTTCTAGACGTCTGCCGCCGCTCTTTCATAAAGTGAAGTGCGTTTAATTGAAAGCCTGCGGTGTGTAATCTCCTCCGATAACGGAAGACACTTCTTTACGTATTTGGTCAATCGAAGCTGATAAGTGGCCCCACATCCTATCAAAAAAAAACCCTGATAAGTATTTTCAGCACGCTTCAAACAAACAGCAGTGACTTGGTCAAACGGCTGGAGGTATATAAGGTGGGGCTCCCGCGGTTAGCAAATCATTCGTTTTTCGATCAACCATGAAAGTGCTCGTAGTCTTCGCCCTCGCTCTGGCCACCGCCTCCGCCGGCCTGCTGCCCCAGCAGCTGCCCGTGCACCCCAAGGACCTGCCCTCGGTGCCCTCGATTGAGGGTCGCATCACCAACGGAAAGACCGCCGCCGAAGGCCAGTTCCCCTACCAGGTGGGACTCAGCTTTGCCAGCACAAGCGGCAGCTGGTGGTGCGGTGGCTCCATCATCGACAACCAGTGGGTGCTGACCGCTGCCCACTGCACCAGCGGTGCCTCCGCGGTGACCATCTACTACGGCGCCACCGTCCGCACCAGCGCCAAGCTCACCCAAACCGTTGCTAGCTCCAACTTCATCCAGCATGCCAGCTACAACTCGGCCGTGCTGAGGAACGACATCTCTCTGATCAAGACCCCCTCTGTCAGCTTCACCTCGTACATCAGCAAGGTTGAGCTGCCCTCGATCGCCAGCTCCTACTCCACTTATGCCGGACAGAAGGCCATCGCCTCCGGCTGGGGCAAGACCTCTGATTCCGCCTCCAGCGTGGCCAACACCCTGCAGTACGAAAACTTCGAGGTTGTGTCCGTTGCCACCTGCCAGTCCACCTACGGCTCTCTAATCGCCACCTCCAAGGTCATCTGCATTGCCACGCCCAACAAGACCTCCACCTGCAACGGTGACTCTGGCGGCCCCCTGGTCCTGGTTAGCGACGGCAAGCTGATCGGTGTCACCTCGTTCGTGTCCAGCGCCGGCTGCGAGTCCGGTGCCCCCGCTGGCTTCACCCGTGTCACCAGCTACCTGGATTGGATCAAGACCAACTCCGGTGTCTCTTACTAAACACTTTTCTTCCAATAAAAACGATTCATGAGTTAATAGCAAAGGCTGAACTTTTATTTGAAGGGGGTGACTGAATTGACTTGAATTTCTGGTTTAAATTCGGTTCTTGATAATTTCTAGAGTAATTAGCTTATCTTTTAAACAAGAAAGGGAGATAACTTCGGCATGCCGAAGTATAAATACCCTTGCAGTAAGTAGAAGAAAAAGAAAAATGTTCTGACTTTTCACTTTTTCGGATACTGACATAAGATAAATGTTGCGAACAAAAAATTTGGCGAGCCAAAAAAAGGTTACGAGCGAAAAATGTTGCGAGCGAAAAATGTTGCGAACGAACTAAAGGAATTTATATATATTCCTATGGCAGCTATATGATATAGTCGTCCGATTTTGATCAAATTAAAACTAGAATAATACAAAATGGCCATATCTTAAATTTTATTCAAATATTGTAAAAATTGGCCAAGTTATAATTTTTTTCATTAAAATTTACCGATCTTTCCTATATAGCTATATGATATAGTTGTCCGATCCGGCTCGTTCCGACATATATAGCGTTGAGAGCATATAGAAGACTATCTGCTAAGTTTCATTCAGATAGCTTCAAAACTGAGGGACTAGTATGCGTAGTAACGGACAGACGGACAGACGGACAGACAGACAGACGGACAGACAGACAGACGGACATGGCTAGATTGCCTCGGCTGTTGATGCTGATCAAGAATATATATTTTTTATAGGGTCGGAGATGTCTCCTTCACTCCGTTGCAAACTTCTGACTAAAATTATAATACCCTGCAAGGGTATAAAAAGAGATCCTAAGCATACATTTAAATTTAAAGCCTGAAGGACTTGACTAAATAACTTTGCCAAATTAATCTTTAATTAATACATTAAAAAATCAATTTCACAGGGTGAAATGAACAAGAAACTGTTGCTTAAAAATGTTACAAGGAAAATGTTGCAAGGAAAATGTTGCTCGGAACATGTTGTAAAACACATCAAAATTGCACACTTTCAGCACACACAAATAGCTACTTAAATATCTTTTAGCATCTGTTTTTATCATCTTATTCTTCTTTAATTTAAAGTATTTAACTGTCACAAAATTAATTTTTATCAATTTCTTTACTTCCTACAGAAATTCCTACCTAGAGCCGCCAAAAAATAGGCTAGTATTACTTCCACACCTTAATTACGCATCTCATTTAAAGTGCATAATAATAATAAAGCACTTGAATTTAGAAATTAAACTTGAACTTTTTATGGGATACCCATTATCAGGATTTCGCAGACTAAAACCTTGAACCCAAATGGGGGCAGCATTATCGGGACCATTTAACCCACATTTCGACCAGCAAAACGATATCGGAAGAGTTGGTTAGAAACAAAGAAGCTCGTGTTTGCCAGCAATATAACAAGAACAATGGGCCAATTCCAGCACACAATATATATAAATTGGTATAAATACGGCCAGAATCGTTATACAAAACCATTCGTTTGTAAAAATGAAAGTGACTGCAGTGCTCCTTCTGGCCTTGGCCAGCGCCTCCGCCGTTCCCCTGTCCAGCATAAAGCCAGTTTTTCCTCGTGACAGGAATATAGAAGAATCCTTTGAAAGCCGAATTATTGGTGGAAAAACTGCCCGAGAGGGAGAGATACCCTATCAAGTCGGCCTTTCATTTGAAGATGACACCAATTCGGGCTGGTTTTGCGGTGGCACCATCCTCAGCAGCATCTACGTTCTGACTGCTGCCCACTGTACCGATGGGTAAGTCAACGAATGCTTAGCCATTCAGCGATATTCAGTATATTTTTGTTTTATTTTTTACCAGTGCTTCTGCGGTAGATGTTTACAGTGGATCTATTAAATTGGAGAGTGGCCAAAAACAAACAGTCAAGAGTATTAATTTTCGACAGCACGCCGACTTCAATATAACTGAGCTGGTGAACGATATCTCCCTCATCCTATTGAATGAACAATTGGTATTTGGTCCGGAGGTTCAGAATATCGGATTGCCCTCCCTCACAGGTCCCTACGAGACCTACGAGGGCCAAACGGCCATGGTTTCGGGCTGGGGACTTCTTTGGGATCTGGGAATATTCCAACCTTGGTATCTACGGTACGCCGATGTTAGCGTTATTTCCAACGAAGTATGCGAAAAATCTTATGGAGACTACATAAAAGACTCACACCTGTGCACTGACGTATCTGAGAAACGTGCCACTTGCTCTGGAGATTCCGGCGGACCCTTAGCTCTCGATGCCGGAGACAGCGGAAAAATACAAATTGGAATTGTTTCGTTCGGATCAAGTAAAGGGTGCTCCAAGGAGCCAAGTGCCTACACTCGTGTTACCTATTTTCGAGGTTGGATTTACCAAAAGAGCGGAATTTGAGAACAACCTGCATTGTTTAATTCCAATGATATTCCTAAACATATTCTATACTTTTAATATTTTGTAATCTACATAAAGAACATTAAAAAAACTTATCTTTGCAGCAAATGCTTTGATTTTTTCAGCTCGATTGGCTTGATTGTCTGGTTAAATTTCAAATATATTTGGGATATTCTGGTTTAAAATAAGGAACAAAAAGATATTTAGGTGATAAAACTATATAAGCAAATTACTTCTTAAGATTACTAAATCAAAAATCAAATGTTTTATGCCATATTTTTCTGTGTGACAATTAAATGAATATAAGTCCTTTAAAGACCCACCAAATTTTAAAGCCTTCATAAATAATAACATATTTTAGCACACGATTCTTGAGTGCTGAAAGATTAGAAATTAAGTCGATGAGTAATCTAAAGAACTTAAACTCATTGAAAAATTCAAAAAATTAGAAAGCTATATACTTAAAACTTCCTTAAATGAGAATATAAATGTAATATAAGTAAATCTTTAGTAAAGAGTAGTAAGATCTTAATAAATAATATAAAACGAATTTATTACAAAAATGTATACAATAATCTCTTCCACCTCTGAGATTACGAATGTTTGTTATTGAAGAAATGTCAAACATATTGTTTTTTTCCGAATGATAAGTTCCTCGATTTGTTTATTTTTCACACCTAATCAGACCTCTGCTCTTTTTAGATTTCTTACCATAAAATAAAAGAGTATTAATAGAGGAAATATATATACGATCGAGCCAATTATCAGGCTTTAGAAAGTGGCTTGTAAATTTTGGGCTCAACTGATTGGGAATTTATTTAGGAGAACGATGACACCGCAGAGTATATAACCAAGAGAAATGCTCTGTTTGTGCCACAAGTGATCGGACCATGAAAGTGCTAGGAGTTCTACTTATTTCGGCCTTGGCCCTAGTGGCTGCCGTCGAGAAGCCCGTTCCCTTCAAGGATATGCCGCTGGGCAGGAGGATCGAAGGGCGGATCACCAACGGATATCCTGCGTACGAGGGCAAGGTGCCCTACATTGTGACTCTGCTGTTCGACAATGGCGCCGGCAGTGGCTGGTACTGCGGTGGCTCGATCATCGGCAACACCTGGGTCCTGACCGCCGCCCACTGCACCCACGGTGCCAACTCCGTGACCATCGGCTACGGCGCCGTGTGGCGCCAGCAGCCCCAATACTCCCATTGGGTGCACCAGAGCGACTTTATCCAGCACCACGCCTACGACACGAGCACCATTAACAACGACATCTCGCTGATCCGCACTCCGCATGTGGACTTCTGGTCGCTGGTCAACAAGGTGGAGCTGCCGCGCTACGAGGATCGCTACAACAACTTCTACGGCTGGTGGGGCCTCCTCTCCGGCTGGGGCAAGACCTCCGACGAGGGCGGCGTCTCCGACTACCTCAACTGCGTGGACATCCAGATCGCCGACAACTCCATCTGCGAGGCGCACTATGGCACCACGACCATCACCCCGAACCACGTTTGCATCGCCACCCCGGAGAACAAGGGCTCCTGCAGCGGTGATTCCGGTGGACCGCTCGTCCTGCACGACGGCAACCAGCAGGTGGCCATTGTTTCCTTTGGATCCTCTGCGGGCTGCCTGTCCAACAGCCCCAAGGGAATGACCAGGGTGACCAGCTACTTGGACTGGATCCGTGACAACACCGGCATTTCCTACTAAAACCTTGTTGGGTTTTGTTATTAAATACAAAGAATTCAATCGTATTTACGTCTTTAATTATAGAAGGTTTTTTAAGGGTTCAATTAAGACAAAACAGCAGTTCCCTTGCAGTTTGCAATCAGATCTGACTGATTTTATAATACCCCGAAAGGAGTATAAAGATTTAAATATTTATTCTCCATAATTTTGGGCTTAATAATATAATAACGAAGCTAAAAATACATTAATTTGATTTCGGAAAACTGTTCTGGGTTTGTTTTTATAAGGCTAATAAAATTGCATACTGAATTTAAATTTATTTTAAAATTAATTTTTTCGCAAATTTTTATTTTTCAATTTCAACAATTTAACCACTTAAAAGTTTCGGAAAAATTTTAAATTTTTTTATTTCACCAGACATGGCTAGATCGATTCGGCTTTCGATGCTGATCAAGAATATATATGATTTATAGGGTCGGAAATGACTGCTTCACTGAGTTCTGTGCTTCTGACTAATAAAATAAAACCCCGAAAGGAGGATTAAAATTTAAATAATTATCCTCCATAATTTTGGCCCATTAAAGCTTAAAAATTCAATAACTAAGCTAAAAATACATTAATTTGAATTCGGAAAACTGTTCTGAGTTAGTTTTTATAAGGCTAATAAAACTGCATACTAAAAATCAATTCATTTTCAAATTAATTTTTTGGCAAATTTTTATTTTACAATTTTAACAATTTAACCACTTAAAAGTTTTGGAAAAATTTTAAAAAATTTTATTTCACCAGACATGGCTAGATCGACTCGGCTGTTGATGCTGATCAAGAATATATATGATTTATAGGGTCGGAAATGACTCCTTCACTGAGTTCTGTGCTTTTGACTGATATAAAACCCCAAATTGAGTATTAAAATTTAAATATTTATCCTCCATAATTTTGGCCAAATTAAATCTTAAAAATTCAATAACTAAGCTAAAAATACATTAATTTGAATTCGAAAAACTGTTCTGAGTTAGTTTTTATAAGGCTAATAAAACTGCATACTAAAAATCAATTCATTTTCAAATTAATTTTTTCGGAAATTTTTACTTTTCAATTTCAACAATTTAACCACTTAAAAGTTTCGGAAAAATTTAAAAATTTTTTAATTTAACCAGACATGGCTAGATCGACTCGGCTGTTGATGCTGATCAAGAATATATATGATTTATGGAGTCGGAAATGACTCCTTCACTGTGTTCTATGCTTTTGACTGATATTATAAAACCCCAAATTCAGTATTAAAATTTAAATATTTATCCTCCATAATTTTAGTCAAATTAAATCTTAAAAATTCAATAACTAAGCTAAAAATACATTAATTTGAATTCGGAAAACTGTTCTGAGTCAGTTTTTATAAGGCTAATAAAACTGCATACTAAAAATCAATTCATTTTCAAATTAATTTTTTGGCAAATTTTTATTTTACAATTTTAACAATTTAACCACTTAAAAGTTTCGGAAAAATTTAAAAATTTTTTATTTCACCAGACATGGCTACATCGATTCGGCTGTCGATGCTGATCAAGAATATATATGATTTATAGGGTCGGAAATGACTCCTTCACTGAGTTCTGTGCTTCTGACTAAAATTATAATACCCTCCAAGGGTATGAAAACCAAAATTAAACTCCTTTCTTCAATTTGCATATCAAGAGTTTATTTAAAATCGTGCTTAGTAGGAAATGCCGGTGTGGTCGCGGATCCAGTCCAGGTAGCTGGTGACGCGCACCATTCCCTTGGGTCCGTTCGACAGGCAACCGGCGGAGGAGCCGAAGGAGACGATGCCCACCTGGCGACCGCCGTCGTGGAGGACCAACGGGCCACCAGAGTCGCCGCTGCAGGTGCCCTTGTTCTCGGGCGTGGGGATGCAGATGAGGTCGCCGGAGAAGCTGCCGTAGTAGTTCTCGCACACGGAGTTCTCGCCGATCTGGACATCCACGCAGTTCAGGTACTCAGAGACGCCACCCTCGTCGGAGGTCTTGCCCCAGCCGGAGACGAGAGCCCACCAGCCCTGGTAGTTGTTGTAGCGATCGTTGAAGCTGGGCAGCTCCACCTTGTTGACCAGGTGCCAGAAGTCCACGTGCGGGGTGCGGATCAGCGAGATGTCGCCGGATCCGTGCTCGATGAAGTCGTTGCGGCTCACCCAGTGGGTGTACTGGGGTTCCAGGCGCCACAGAGCTCCGTAGTAGATGGTCACCGCCTCCATGCCGTCGGTGCAGTGTTTGGCAGTCATCACCCAGGTGTTGCCGATGATGGAGCCGCCGCACCAAGTGCCGCCGCCGTTCTTGGTGAATCCCAAGCCCACCTGGTAGGGCACCTTGCCCTCGTAAGCCGGATAGCCCATGGTGATGCGTCCCTCGATCGAGGCCTTGCCCACAGGCACATCCTTCCAGAAGACGGGCTTCTCGAGAGCCGAGGCGGAGGCAATCGCCCCCAGAAGCAGGACCGCTAGCACCTTCATTATGCACGAAGTAAACACACTTTATGAATTAAATGTACGCCTTCGAGGCGATTTTATAGTGTTTGATTTGGCCGGAAACGCGCATAAAACTGCTAACTGTCGCCTGATTTACGATATGCAGATAAGGTTAAATGGCGGATTTATCTATCGCAGGGGAGCTCCGGCAACTTGACGAAATCTTTCCAACACAAAAAAGGCAATTTCGATAAGATTTAAATGTCGAGGGGGGATTTATTACATCAATATAATTTAATGGATTTCTTTTCCAACACGTGGAAGAATAATTAATGATTATTTTTAATAAATAAATGACACTACTAGGGAATTTCGGTGAGAATTTCTTAAAAACATAACGTATTTTTTATAGAACTAAAGAAATATGTGCCTAAATAAAAAGTATATTTATTATTTGTGGAATGTTTACTATCAATTGAGCTTATTAAAAAAAAAATTTTTTTTTTACATTCATGTTCGTTATAAATAAATACAAATATGCAAAGAAATTAAGGTCTTAATTGGATTCAAGCACATTAAATACTTTTACTTGTAATTCAGCTTTGATTCAGATCGTGAATATATAAATTTATAGCTTTTCAAGGGTTTGACAAGCCTAACAGTTCTAGATTTACACGATTTCTTACGTTTTTAAATTTTTTTTACATAGACCAAGCCTTAACGGTAATTTCCAACACTAAATAAAAAGTCTGGCAGCTCTGCATGCAACGGCCAGCAAATATTATTTTTATGATTTTAGAAGGTATGTTAATTTTTGACATTCAAAACAGAATTATATTTAAATACCTTGCAGTTAATGCAACATTACACATTAAACCCTATTCTTTCTGGTAACCCTAATTTTTCGTTGGGTAAAATTTAAATTTAACAGCCTCAGAACCTCAAAAAGTATGGCAGCACAAAAATTTAAGTGTGACCATTTGGATGTGCGCCAAAAATACTCACATGTTTACACTTTTCATAGTATTTTCCTTGAAATAGGGTTGAAAACGGAGTCCATTATAATTTTTGTGTGATTTCTAACAATTTTCGCAAGATTATGCCTGCCTTCTGATGGGCCGGTAAACCATAATGGATAACATTGTCTACGACTTTGCCAAGATCACGTTTCAGCCGAAGGAGGTGGGACTGACCGAGAATCGGTGGGTATTTGCGGAAAACAAAAATGGAAAGCCTCTGACTTCCCCCAATTTTCAGAAGCGGACCGACTGCAAACCTCTCGTGGAGAGTGAAGGAGATGACAATGACGGACATGGAGATGATGCGGAGCACATCCATGCACGTGGCAACAGGAGCAGGAGCAGGGGACGCCGAGTCCGAGGACGATGTAAGCAGCAACGCCTCCGATGATGTCGACTCGCAGCTGAGTCGCGGCGAGGACAACGACGACGACAGCGACTGCATCAGCGGCAGTTCCCGCTCCAGCCACCACGGAGCCAGCCGCTCGGGAGTCTCCCGTCGCCGGATGCCTGGCCGCGTGTCCAAGGACAACTTCAACCGTGTCTGCAGCGTCATCATGAAGCCCGCCAAGAAGAAGCAGCGCAAGGAGCTCAACACCAACTCCCAGACATTGCGAAGCATCGAAAAGCTCTACACCAGCAAGCGGATGAAGAAATTCACGCCGGCCAACCTGGAGACGATCTTCGAGGAGCCCAGTGATGAGAATGCCGCCGATGCGGAGGACGACAGTGAGGAATGCTCCATGAGCAGCCAAGTGCAAATTGTCAAGTTCGGTGGACGCAAACTGCGTCGCGCCATCTCCTTTAGCGATGGCCTCAACAAAAACAAGATGCTGATGAAGAAGAAGACCCGCCGCCAGAAGGTGAAGAAGACTTTCGGCAAGCATTTCGCTTTGAAGAAGATAACCATGACCGAGTTCCATGATCGCTTGAACAAAAGCTTCGACAGTGCCATGCTCGAGGTCGAGGATGAACCACCAGGCGATGGCGCCGAGTTGCCCAAAATGGCCATGACCATGGAGGACATACAGCTGCCGGTGGCCTTCAAGTAGACGGCAGAGAGAGACTGAAAGATCCATTCGTTCATCATCATTGCATCATTACAACCAACTAGTTGATAGTGGCCAAGAAACTCGTACTGATACCAACTATGAAGCTAGGATTTACACACACGCTCGCCCCTAGGTTTAAGCGGGAAAAGCAGAAGCTCCCCCATTCACGTTTTATGTATGTGTAAATAGCAAGTAGAGGAAAAAACTTAGAGCTACACCTAAAACTAAACTTATCCAGCCATAGAATGCGATTCTGTGCTTAGTCAGTAAGGAAAAACTATCAATATTAATAACAATAAGAAATAAACGTTGCTAAAGGTTAAATATCCAAACATTCACTGCCCTCGTTGGAGAATTCGTTGACGTTTAAGTGAGAAGAATAATTGTGTTTCTGCTTAGGTTTGCAAAAGATTTAAGATTAAGGAAAGCAAACGAAACATTTTTGAATATTTAAGTACGTGTTTTGATTTAATTAAGCTTGTGTTATGCGTAAATACATTCTTTTTTCGTTTTAAATCGTTTTGTTTCTAGAAAGTAATATATTTTGCAGATTAAAAGTAATTTTGAAACATACACCAGTTTTGTTTTCTTATTTTGGGAGGTTTTGGAATGATTTTAAAAAAATATTCAGGTATAAAAGAAGGGAATTAAGATTGATATATGGAAATAAATTTGATAAATCAGAAGCAGCTCTTAAAAAAACAAGACCATTTGGTTTTAAATATGATATAAAAATGAAATTAAGATGGAATGTATAAAAATAAACAAGTTGACAAAAAAATAATAGATTTCCATTTTAAATGATTATTATATTTTGAAAGTTCTTTAGAATTTAATTATTAAAAAGTTGTTTCCTTTAAATAAAAGGCTCCAAAGTAAGGCCCCATCTTAGATCTTTTAATTAGTTTTAATCCCATTTCGAATTAAAAAAAGTGTTAATGGCACTCTAAATTCATAGATATCAGTTCCTTAACTTAAACATGCATGCCAGGCGCTAAATATTCGATAAAATACGTTACGAAGACGAATTGGGGGGCAGGCTTATGAGCTAACAAATGGAGCTACTGGGTGCCTGGCAATAAAATAAAATACAACACAAATAGTAATAAAAATAAACCGAAAATCGAACGAGAAACGGAAGCGAAACGCACTTGTGGAGGCTTTGGAGGCTCTCTTAGGGGGCTTCACATTGTGCGAGCCGGGTGGCTCTTAGGCTCAATTAAATAACGACCGGCGTGTGATTAGCAAGTGCAATAATAAAATGCAGTAACAAAAACGCGCCCATTAATGAGCCGAGTGCAACATGCAACGGGCAACGATTATGCAGCGAATATAGACGCATGCAGCTGGGGTTCGGAGGGGCGGCCTGGGAGGCCCGACTGGTGGCGCAGACATTTGCATAATCACGTTGTTGTGGCAGCCTCATTACATTCGATTCGTTCGATCCGATACGATCCAATTCGAATCGAACATATCACCCAGCCGAGGTTTATTTGCTTCGCTAGGCAGACAGACAGACCGCAGTAATTTCCTAAATCGACAACAATGGTGGCCAGGTAACAGAAATACTTTCAACACCAAATAAAACTGATTATTTCAGACAACTGGCAGGCAGCCGGAGGCGGTGCACGAATTAATTAATTTAATTAATAATAAACCATACACATACATATTTTAATGCTGCATTGCTTGCGCATTTTTTCATATTTCATTTCCTGCAAAACAAAAATTCTGCACATGCCACAGTCCATGTTGCATGCAACCAAATGGAAAACTGATAAATTGTCTACGAGCAGTGGGTATATATGTATTCCGTCCCTTAACCTGCGGAAATCCGACCTGGCAATAACCTTGAGACTCTGGCAGACAGAGGCCCTTATTTTGATGGGAACACTTTTTAGTTAATTTCAGCAATCAAAAGTTGGAGCCGAACTCGGTGGTTAAAGATGACAAGACCCACAGTGGAACTTGTCGGTGGTGAACTCTGTAGAATAGCTAGTCAGATATTGTGCATATTTATTTGTATACAAGTTTTGCCTATTTGCTTATATAGAATTAGGTTAATCTTGTAGTTTATAGATTTATTATTATTTTATACACATATTAGAGTGTTTTATCTTATCTACAATTTATTAGTCATACAAGAAAGGTGTGTACTTTCAGATTTTGAAAGTTTATCAAATTACAGAATACAAAAAATTACAGAATCCTGGAAACATGATAAAGCAACAAGGTTTGCCTAGAAATCTGATCTATTTTCTTTTTTAAGGACTAGTTTACAATTCTTACAAATGGAGACTCTACTTTTTAATCTCTTAGAAATTTGTCCAATAAAATGTTTACTCCTACTAAAGGCTCAACCAATTTTACAAGTCTTTTTTAAGATTCATTAAAACATAATCAATTCCATTTGTATTTTGTATAACATATGTATATCTTTCTGTAGTACAGATCTTCAGAAATAAGTACAGTACTTAGGACTACAACAAAAGTTTCTTTAAACTTTCCTTCCTAAAAATATCCCAGACCAGCTTAGACTTTATTTTATTTACAGTAACCCCAACTAAAGTTAATTTCCCTGCTGCAAGCAGTTCTTGTAACAGAAGCCAGACTGTAACACAATCAAAGGCGATGGACAGCTGTAGGTGAAGAAGCGGCGGCATGCAAATCTAGCTGTAACCGAGTAAAGTTGTTGTTTCACTTACCAGCTCTTGGCTCTTTTCTCAATGAAAGACTGGCTTACACTCAGCTCCACACACACACACCTCGTTGTACGCGAATGCATAATGAAGATAAAGCTTGAAGTGAGCGCGTGATGTAATGGCGCCAAAGCGGGCAGATAACTAGAGTTACAGCTTCGCCGCATTCAATTTAAATGGCAAAAACCACAAACAGACAAGCCGAATCAGAAATCCAGTAACCTATGCGGCACACATTTTCGAGTTACATTTTTTCGCGAGGCGAAAATCCGACCATCCGGGACACCAGAGCCAGCCAAAGGGCAAAATCTGACTGATGCGACATTCCATCAAAGAGGAAAGAGCCAAATTAATGACAGGCGAAGAAGGCAGCGACCGATATTCAAATTAAATGAAATTGATGCAACTGATGCAGTTGTGAATGCAGCTAAAATAGATGCAATAATTAAGGTGGCAAGCGCGCAGAAAAATGGCCTGCTGGCGCTGGCGAAAGAGTTTATAAAAATGCTGGTAACCTGCGCGCCGGCGCAGTCTCGAACGCGACGCGAAGAAAGCAATACGGAGCAGTGCGCAGAAATTACGAACGCGTTACGATCGCCGCGTCAAGTGTCCAGTGAACCAGCGTAACCAGCCAGCCAGCCAAGCCAAGCCACCAGCTCTTGGCTTTTGGGAACGGGAAGCCAAAAAGTGACCAGTGGACTAGTGGGTGAAAGAGGCGCAGCGAGGCGGCGGCGGTGGAGCGGTGGAAATGTGTTAAAAGAGGAAGCGAGGGAAGTCAAGGAAGTGAATGCAAGGAAGCAGTAAGCCGATCGGCTTAAACAGTGACAGAATCTATTGTAGCAGCAGAGAAATCTTCTATGAAAGCAGTCCAAGTACAGTCTACAAAAGGGAAGAGTGAAATAACCCCTAACTTTAATTAAGCGATATCCCTTTTAAAGAAATCAAAGAAAGTATAAAATTAAACTAGGAAATTAGAAAGAAAAATATAAAAAATAATTCACTAAGAAAACCTTATCTTAAACAGTAAATAAGTCCCAAAAAGAACTAAACACTCTAAAGTTTTGCATTAGCAGTTTGTAAACACGATTAAACATGCACATTTAAAGCAGTGCAATTAAATATATAATAGAATAATGATATAAAAAGCCTTAAAGTAAAGAGTGCTGGGACTTAAAAGTGCAATATTAAACAGGTAAAAAGAAAAACTAATTATATAACTATTTCAAAAGAAACAAAAACCTAAAGACCCATCGGAATAACAGTACATTATTCATACACCAACCGAATGGTTAACAAATCAGTTAAAGCAGAAAATAATTTCTTAGAACGTTAATATAATATTTAAAAGAGCTCTTAGCAATCACTATAACTTAGAACAAAATTAAAACATAAAGTAAAAAAGCATTAGGATTCAGAAAAATAAATGAAGAAAGAAATTTCCGAAAAAAGCAAGCAGTTGTAAGACTTAAAACCACCTAATAAGCAGTTCGCTGTGAGAACCGCAAGCAGGGCTACAGAAAACAGGAACCGGAAGCCATGCCCAGGAAGCACAGTTAGCAGTGAAAGCCGCCGTCGAATCAACATAAGTGCAAAAGTGCCGACAATTCCGAATCGCCATTTAACAATTAAATGCGTACGCAGGCAATTCGAAGCCAATGTCCAAACACTCAGCAAGAGCGGCTCCGAGCCCGAGAGTAAATGCTTGGACTTCATTACTCCTCGCCTGGTCATGGCTGGCGCTGCAATGCTCGGCGCTGGACTGGCAGCAGGTTAAACCCATGTACCTGGTCTCCATGAATCCCAGCCCCTTCACTAGCTCCACCACCAGCTCCAGCTCCTCCTCATCCTCGTCATCGCCCTACTCCGATTCTTTGGAGCACGATGCGGAAATGAGTGCCAGTAGCCTGGAGATGCGACACATGAAAGGCATCAGTGCGGAGGATGTAAAGGAGCCAGAGCCACTCGTTCTCAATCTGGAGACGACGCCGCTGCTGGAGAAGATGCTGCCAGAGGGCGCCATGGCCATGGATCGCATCTTTGGCGGCGATGTGGGAAATCCGCACTGTTTCCCCTACCAGGTGGGCATGCTGCTGCAGAGGCCCAAGGGACTGTACTGGTGTGGCGGTTCCCTGATCACCGACAAGTACGTCGTCACCGCCGCCCACTGCGTGGACATGTAGGGAATGGTAAGAGTTTCCCAGGAGAACTTCTCCTCTCATGTGTCCCATCTTTTGCAGGGCTAAGCGGGCTCTGGTCTTCCTGGGGGCCAACGAGATCAAGAATGCCAAGGAGAAGGGACAGGTGCGTTTGATGGTGCCCAGCAGCAATTTCCACATCTATCCCACTTGGAATCCCAAGAGGCTGAAGGATGACATTGCCCTGGTCAGGCTGCCGCATCCCGTCAGCTTCAATGGTTAGTCAAAACTTTAAGGAAATATGCCAGGGTTATACTCTAGGGGCAACTCAAACTCCCTTCCAGAACGCATCCATCCCATTCAGCTGCCGAAGCGGCACTACGAGTACCGCAGCTTCAAGAACAAGCTGGCCATCGCCTCCGGCTGGGGACGCTATGCCACCGGCGTGCATGCCATCAGCAATGTCCTGCGCTACGTCCAACTCCAGATCATCGATGGCAGGACATGCAAGTCCAACTTCCCGTTGTCCTATCGTGGAACGAATATCTGCACCAGTGGCCGGAATGCCAGGTCAACGTGCAACGGCGATTCGGGCGGACCCTTGGTCCTCCAACGGAAGTACTCCAAGAAGCGAGTCCTGGTGGGTATAACCTCCTTTGGCAGCATCTATGGCTGCGATCGCGGCTACCCGGCGGCCTTCACCAAGGTGGCCTCCTATCTGGACTGGATCAGCGACGAGACTGGAGTGAATTCATACCAGGACACCACGGAGGCCATCTTCTTCGATCAGTACGTAAGGTCCTACGGCAAGCCGCCACAAAGTAAGCGAGGGAAAATGCCAGCGGAGAAGCCAGAGGTGGCGGAGGATGATGTCCCCGACGAACTGGACGTGCGACCTGATCCCGATTCCGACGAGGACTTCTCCGACAATGTCCGACACAAACCCCGTTCCCGTCCCAAGTCCGAACAGGAGTTCTATTTCTTGTAATTCCCAACAAAAAATAAACGTTTATTTGTAAGTTCCCAAAACAACGTTATTTAGTTTAGTTGCCAAAGTTGACCACACCGGTCTGGGCCTCGATCCAGTCCAGGTAGGAGGTGATGCGGGTGAATACACCGGGCCATCCCTTCTCGCAGCCGAGGGCAATGCCAAAGGAAGTGGCTCCAATCAGGGTGTCGCTGCCATCGTTCAGGACCAGGGGACCGCCAGAATCGCCGTTGCAGGTGGAGATGCCGCCGGTGGTCTTGATGCAGATGTTGGTGTCGGCAACCAGGCCGAAGAACCAGTAAGTACAGGCGCTGTTGTTAATGATGGGAACTTCGGCGTACTGAAGTATGTCGGTGGCACCGGTGGCGGCTGTAAAGAAAATTAAAGAAAATGTATTAGCATTCTTTTCTAATTTAAAATAATTTTTTTCATTAGGAAACTCTCTTTCCCTACGGTGAGTATCCCTAAAGTTATTACCAATAACAAATGATTAAATTGATTTCCTAAAAATCCAAGATTAGATTTGTAACAGATCACATTCTAAGATTATAGCTTTAAGGTGCGATTTCTTCAAAATATTGTGGAAAAGATTAAATAAACTTGGCCAAAGGTGAAAACTGAATCTAGATTAGATGTGACTTGGGTTTTTACCGACGTAATTTTCGTTCACAAATACCTAGATTAAGTGTTCTATAAAAAGAGCACATTTCAAGCTATTTTGGTTGTTTTCCCGCAAAAGTTCTAAACTAATTTGTTAACCAAAAGTAGTACATTCTATATTTTTGAAAGGAAAATACTAGAACTTTGTTTCTCTAAGAATTTTGAAGCTATTTTGCGACTAAAAAATACCATGGCCAGGGCTCCCTCGTAGGGTAACCGATATTTGCTTGTGTTAGTGTTTCACTTGAGAGCGACTGAAGCTTAGGGTAACAACGAGAGAGTGCTATAGTAGAGTGGCCTCACCTTGTATAATTCCACCATGAAAAATACTATATCACATCCTCCTTGAAAGCCTAAAACCCGAGTAACAAATTCTGAAATTTATGACGAGCGTAGGGTTCAGTTTTTTAACCTTGGCTAGTAAATACTTTCTCCATTTCTGCGACACAAAAATGCGTAACCCTAAGCACAAGTAAACAAGGTTCACTTACCGTCACTGGTCTTGCCCCAACCGGAGGCGATGCCCTTCTCGCCTCCGTAGGTTTCGTAGCTGTTGGACTTGACGGGCAGCTTGGCGGGCTTGACGTAATCTACAAGAAAATATATGAAAAAGAATTTATAATACACACAAAAGAGTTTAATTTAGCCTAAGTCAGCACTCCACTTACCATTGAACTCAATGGGAACCGGCAGCTTGATGAGGGAAATATCGTTGGTGATGGTCTCCGCGATCCAGTCCTCATGCACAATCACATTTTTCGTCTCCACAAAGACAATCTGCTGGCCTTCCTCCTTGGCATTGGTACGATCCCAGGCGCCCAGGTAGACATCCACGCCGGTGGTCAAACTATCCGTGCAATGGGCGGCGGTGATGATCCAACGGTCGCTGATGATGGTGCCACCGCACCAGGCGGCGCCTCCGTTGACATAGAGGAGCAGACCCGCCTGGTAGGGGAACTGCTGGGCCTTGGCCAGCTCTCCGCCGGTAATCCTGCCATTGGGCACACTCCTGGGATGGATGTTTTTGGGCACCGGAACCTCAATGTTCATGTTCTTCACCGACGACCAGTCGACGGCCTGGGCGCCAAGGATGGCGGCCAGCAGCAAGACCGTAGCACAAGCGAACCTCATTTTTCTTCGTTAATCACAACTAAGTTTCTGGCCAAGAATGGCAGCACTTTTATACGAAAATCCAATGGCGAGGGGATCATAATTCATCGACTATCTGCAATGGATTGCTTAGTTGGGAATAAACCGAGGTGATTTATAATCGTTCAATTGGCCAATACACTGATATTGGACGATGCTACCGATTTGGCGATAAGATTCAAGTGCTTTTGCGGTTTTTTCAGCCATATCACGGCCAGATTTATCAGTTACGAATAGTGTGCTTATCGAGGGGACCGATGACGAGCCCACGGCGGCGAAGATCAATTTGAAATGTGGGTGAATAAGTCAAGGATAGAGATTTTAGAGGAATTTTAGAGAGGCCGAGCAGAGAAATTTACTGACTCGCAGGTCAGATCCTAACTTAAACCCATAATCTTATATTCCTGACCTTATAAAGACAATTTAAACCCATTTTTCAAAGGGTTTACTAACAGTTCTTGAGAAATTTTAATCTTTTGGTCTTATCTCTGCCATTTCTTGCTTTTGCAGTGATAGTAAAACCGCCCAGACCGATTACCAGAACAATGTTTTGTGATTTAATTGCATAATTTATAGAAGTCGAAGCCATAATTCTCACGGGCCCGTGCCATGAGTGGCTCAGGTGTACGTGCGGGCTTCCTGTCGACTCATTATGATGTCATAAGCCAGCCGATGCCGAATGCACTTCCCTCAGTCCAATTAAAAGGTATTCGGTATTTTCAAAACAACAACCAAGGCTCATTAAAGCTTAATACAATAAAATAAAGTAATATAAAGTAACAAACAAAACAAACACTCAAACAACAAGCAAAAAAACTAAGCTTAAGGAGCATGAATCAAAACGGAAATGGATTTAATGCAACAATTTTTGTTTGCTCTGATTGAAGGTCGTCTTAAAGTTAAGGCAAAAACCAAACAAAAGCCGGTCTACAGAGAGTCTTCTCTCCCAGGGAGAGAGAGACCCCATAGAAGGACAGACATTGCCCAATTAATTAGCACGGCTTTCTAAAATTAAACAATTCAAATGACACCTGACACTATCTCGTTATAAATCTGCTCAATAGCCGTTCTATTAACTCCCCAACAATCGTTGATAGATACATTTTAGTAAAGTTGGCAAAGTCCTTGAAGCAGGTTAAAAATCAAAGCTAATTAAAACATTAAATGCGTAGCAAACTATAAACAAAATGCAACAACAAAACCAGTGAGCTAAGTAAATGAAAGCCAGACAGGGTGTTAAGTGGGTTTTCAGAGACTGAAAAACTTGAATACTCTATGAAATTACTAAATAAAACACAAGAAATAAAATAAGTTAACCAAAGTAAATTCTTTTCCCAACTTAAAGATTGGTTTATTCCTCAAAAGTCTTTCCTTGCCAAAACAATACGTAATTAATTATTTAAATATACATTTTATGCTCTCTGATTATGCAAATTTTGCATTATGATTTGTAATTGAAATAATTACCGATACAGTTACCAGTTACACATCTTTTCAAGATTATAAATACCTTAATGCTCCTAATCGTATTTATGTTACATACACTTAGCAAGCGTATAATAAAAATGTAATTTATTTTAGCAAGATTAAACTGGTTCGAAGCGGCCAGCGGTCAAGAGAACAATATTTTTGCGTGCATTTTGTATTTTGCTGCTGCTGCTGTTGTTGTGTTGTAATGAGAATCCAAATTATTTGACTTGGGTGCGACTTCATAATTAATATAAATGCAATACATGTGCCACCGCCCGCCCACAGCACACGAAACATGCGTATCTTAAATTGAACACACGAACAAATTTGTGTAAATAAATAAGAGATAAGGCCGAACATAAACACATCAAAATATTAATTTCGAAGCCCATTAACAGTTAAGTCCTGTATATCCTTCTAATTGCACTTGCATATAAATAAAAATAAAGATAAGCTTAAGAGAAAAGAATTAAATGAAGTCGAGAATTGTAAATCTGTCGAGTTTTGGGGTTCCTAAAAAGGAATTTCGTTATGGAACCCGGGAAGCGGGAACAAGTAGACCGAGTAAGAGGATCAAGTTAATAAATATGATAAGTCAAATAAGGAGAAGATGGATTTAAGTTCTTCTGGAAGAGAGTTAAGATCAATTACAAGGTTATTTCAAAGTTAACTTCTCAAGATTCAATTTCTACTTGCTAATAAATATGTTTTTGCTTTCTTAAGGAGTTTTCTTTGACTTTTGAAATAGGGAAACTCGCTTATCTTAGTATTTATTATAAATATGCTAATTAATGTGACAAACAAGAATTAAAAACAGCGAAAAATATTTGCTTTGGAAAAGTAATTTTCCATTGCTAATTGCCCCTTTTCAAAACATTGTGAAATTCGCCTAATGAATTTAAAATAAGGCAGTACTTCTTATACTAAAAATATTGTTTGTTAATCTTAATTAATATATAGCTGTTAATAAATAGAAAAAATAAGACACATGAACTTTTGAGGTCAAAGACAAAGAATTCGCCATGGAAAACTTCCATTCTATTAAAAAATATGGTGAAATTAATTTAAGGAACTCTGCAAATGTACTTCGGAATCTTATTTTTCATACCCTTCCCCCATTATGAGTTAATTTGAAGCTGCTAATAAGCCAGACAAACTATAAATAAGTTCTTTAAATAAATGTTAATTTTAAAAACAAACAACGAAGCGAAACAGCAAATCTCAATCAACTCCGATTTCCCATCTGCATGAGAAGTACGCAATTGAAATGAAGTAATTAAATAAGTGAAGCTCTTTAACAACAAAAAATTAACTGTTAGGCTTAAGTAATCCCAAAACCATGTCTTTGAAGGCCTGCCTCACGATTATTAAATCACGCAAACTCGTTTTGTTGGATTACTCGATCTGCCGCCGAGTTTAATCCCCTCGTTCTCTGCTGCTCAATTTATGAATGGGCCGTGACGTTTATGTATAAATAAATATAACAAATACATTTTGCTAATTTCCTCAATCTTTCCGAGTGTTTGGAGCCTGAGTCACGGGCATTCTACCGCCTTGAAGCGGGGTTATTAATAAATTCAGGACCCAGGTGGGTCCCGAAAAAATGTCACAAAAGGTGCAAAGATGGAGGAGCACATCTGTGAGGGAGTCATGGATGCGGAGGCCGGGACAGGCTTAAAAATAAGTAACCAAGAGCTCTTAACGTGCCGCCATAAGATCAGGCAGCGATATGATCGTTCGGGGCTCGCCTCTGTGTCCCGATGCCAGCCGATTCCGAGATTCTAACCGGTTTACCAGCTGTGTGAACCAAGCGCCGAACAGCTGCTAAACTTTCGCTGCCCACCGCAGGTTGCTTGTTCTTGGCAGCAGTTAAAGCACTGAGAAAAAATAGGGGTAGCTATACAACAAAATTGGGAGCTAACAGTTTTCTTAGAGATTTTACTTTGTGGAAGAGAATTTAGAAGGAAAAGTGGTTTAACTTAATGGAGCCTATCTGTTAACCTAAAACACTTGAAATATTATAATAAATTAATAAATACTCATGATAAATTAATTTCAAGCTAATAGAGGTGTGATACTATTTTGAAATGTATTATTTAAGTGGTTACTTTGTCAAGGAGTTGCTCAAGTCTAAACACCGTCTAAGCAATAACATTAATTTGTTTATAAGCTTGTATATACTTTACATCATTTAATTAATATTTTATAAATAAATAAGCCAAGCGCATAAATCTTTATTTTAAGTGGAATTAAAAAATAGGTTGACATGACCTTCCCTCTTCACTAAATAACTAGTATAAAGACAAGACTTTAATCCTTCAATTGAGAACTAATAAACCTACTGACTTCAACAGGAACTTTAACTAATAATTTAACAGTTTCATTATTTTATTATCAGCTAAAAATTCTTCAAAATATCTAGAAGTAAATGATATATTGCTTTGAATCCAAATTTATTTAAAAAAAACCTTATCAATGATAAAATAAACTTACAAGACTATAAAAACAAACCAAATGCTAACATGTTCCGTATCAACAGGAAGGTTCAGTGATTTTACTCCAAAGAACAACCTGATTTCTGTTCTGTAATTGAATACCCCTTTTTTTGTTCTCTGTGCTTGCTAAAATCAACAGCAAGTGCAGCGGCCTAAACCGCCGACCCCCCGGGACAGAGCTTCTTGGCCCGGCTCATATAAAAACGGCTTTTGGCGCGCGTGCTCAGTCAGTTGCAGATTCGAAACGGAAACGCGCGCGTGCGCCGCAATCGAATTCGATCAAAGTATTTGAGTTTTGCGATTTGAAATTGTGTTTTTCTACGTTTCGGTTCGTTTCCGTCAAGTTCTGAATCACTTAAGGTGACACACATAAGGCAAGGTCGCGGAGTACTCCACCAGTCAGTAGTCGAAATGGAAGGCCAGGCCAAGCAAGCGTACTTCGTCAATGAGGCATACAACCACGAAGAGTCGCCGCCCCAGGGAGGTGGAACTGTAACTGTAACTGGAGCTGCAGGAGATGCCCTGCATCGCCGGAAGAGCGGCGGCAATAAGGAACTCCAGCTGGATATCAGTGGCGTCAAGAAGGGAGGTCAGGAGATGAAAGGTGGCGCAGATCCACCCAATCTAGACTTTGATGACATCCTCCCCTTGATTGGCGAGTTTGGTCGCTATCAGAAGATACTCTTCATCTGCATGATCCCGTTCTCCTTCTTCGTGGCCTTCGTGTACTTCTCCCAGATTTTCCTCACCCTGATACCCGAGCAGCATTGGTGTCATGTGCCGGAGTTGGATGGCTTGGATGTGATGGCCAGGTGAGTTACACACACCCGAAACAGTGAAATTCTCAAGGACTTTCCCTTGTGAATCTTATACATTTTTTTGGCTTGAAAATCTCATGGGTTTTTCCTCGAAAAACAAACAAAAACCAAGGCTCTCCATGGCTCGCCATGGCTGCATGGCTCTTGGGTTATGGCATCCGCTCGGCTCGGTAATTCACGTAATGTGCCATAAATATTCAAATGTGTTTTTGTATAATATAATAGTTGATTAGTGGCCAGGCCAGTGTGTGTCTAGTGTGTGCGAAGTGCAGTAGTTGTAGACTTCGCCTCAAGTGCTAAAACTATAATGAAGACTTTGTGGCTATCGGAACGATCATGAATCTGTTAAGCAGACACTGCGTTTCAGAACGTTATGTGTGCTGTGGGTGCTATATGGTAATGAATGAATGAATCAAGGCAGTAGCTGCACAAATTGTATACAAATTGTCGTATAAATAATTGCCTTTAATTGTTAGGGAATTTCTAAGATTTATTGAGGCTTAAGAAGGCATGAAATAATTTGAATTCAAGCTTAAGCAGCAGAAGAAGTAACATTCTTTATAGGTTTTAGTACAATATTTATCACAAACATTGGAAGTATTTTATAAACAATGATATTTACCTACTTTATTAGGTTTTTCTTTAAGAAGCTGCTTGTCAAAACACTTTTTGTTGGTGACAACAAATCCACATAACTAAAGTAAAACAATATATCTCTTATCTTAAACATATTTCAAAAATTTAAATTATAAAATCCATGATAATCACACTTTTTATTTTTATTGCACATGTTTTATTTTATTCAATAGGAAAAAAAGATTAATATCCCAAAAGGTCAGGTAAAACAAAGAATCAAACAAACCAAAGTTCAAGGCTCTCAAACAGATCAATTAAAAATATACAAAATAATAACAAACAAAGAACCCAACCCAAACAATTATTAGTTTAATTATATATTTGTGTTAGTTCATATTTCTAGACAGAAACAGAAACAATCTCCATCCGGAAGCATTATCTTTGTGCGTAAATGGCAGCCGCCTGAGATATGCGGTTCCGTTTTGAACTTTCACAAAATAAAAGCAATTGATCGATTACCATTAAAAGCACATAGCTACTTGTATGCCGATCTCACCTTGGAATCGAAAGGCTAAGGCTAATACCGGTTAGACCTGCAATCAAGCCCCAAACTGGATAATGCCAAACTAATAAGAATTGGCCATGCGAAAAGATTTGGTCCGCTTTTAGCCCCCAAATTCTCGATTCTAATAGTTTGTGTTTGCAACTCGATTAAAGTCCGAAAACGAACGAACTTTAAGCGAAAAACTAAAAACGAATGAAACGTAACGAAACGAATCTGAGTCCGGAGTGCGCCGCGTTCTGGCCACAGTCATTAAGGCGTCCAACTTGGCTTAGAACGGCCATTCGGCGCGACCTTGGGACATGATTGGGTTTTCCAGCCAGCTTAATAAGGCAAAGAACCTTACTGCCCCACGATCATCTGTGCAATTACCAGAGTTTTCAGTGGCAAGGAGAGCGTTTTCCCCTCTCAGCCCTCTCAGTGGGTGGCGGGGCACTGCCAGTTAGATAAGCGAAGCTAGCCGGCCAAATTATTTAATTAGCAGCAGCGCAGCGTGAACGTTGCGACAACGCAGCAGCAGCAGTAGCCAGTAGCACACACAGGTAGCACATTAGCTCAGGTAGCTCAACTAGCAAGCAACAAAGCCATCGTCGAGACTAATGTTGTGTGGCGGCGATGATGTGAGACCGCCGACCGCCGACTTGCCGGTGGACTCCACTGGGAGGGGTTTCATGAAGTTTAAACACTCTTTTTGCAGTTTCTTAGAGTGGAAATTATAGAAATCTTTCTGATTTATGGTAGAGAAATAAATAGTAAACAATATTTAATATAACTTAAAGATTTAAAGACAAAGGACTCCATTGCCAAAATTTATATTTCTGAAAAAGAGTTTTCAAGTCTCTTAAAACTTTAAAACGATCGATACCACAAATTTGTATTGAATTTGGTAACTCAGAAAATACATTGTAAACTTTGAGACACATTTTAAAGGGATTTTAAAATCTGTTAATATTAAACATTTTTAAATAGTTTTTATGCATTTTAGGCTTTTCTTAGGTTTTTTTTAAAAAGTCAGCATGAAATTTGTAGGTTTTTGAGGGTAACATCTTAATGATCAAAATATTCCCAACTCATTTTCAAATATATACCTACAAAATTCTTTAAAAGGTTATTAAAATAACAAAAATTCATATATTAAAAAAATTTAAGTAAGAGTAACTTCTTATTTACAAAACGTGTTAGGATTAGCTAAACAAATTAATTTAAAATAAATCATAAAGTACAAAAAATCGTACCCATATTGATTAACGAAATAATACAAAACCCTTTCTAGTTTTAATAAATAAAATTTAATTAAAAGGAATGACCTATAATTAACAGCATTCTTGTTTAATACAAGATTATTCAAGCCAATCTCATTAAAGAATTAATAAAAGCATTCCATGGATTATGCAAACGAAAACAGATAAATGTCACAGCTCACCCTGGGAATAATATGTTAATTGAACTTAAATGAGTTATCTAATAAAAAGTTATTTTATTCAGAGATTCAAAGGCATAACCATATTTATAATAGAGAAGGGCAGGCTATAATTTAACTCCAAATTGGTTAAAGATTTAAGTTTAAATTGAAAGCCCTAAGTTTTTGGCAAGTAATACCAGATAAATTAGTTAAGCAGCCATTCTTACTAATTATTTTGTAGTTTGTAGTTTGCTCACGTAGTTATGAACATAATTGTTTAATAATTTCAAATTTTAACACTTTCCGCTTGCCCACATCCAACATATGCGTTGGACAAGCGATTAATCTTGTTTGCGTACCAAATTCAGACACTTTAAAGCAACCCAAAATGGGGCAGACACGAATGGTTAGAGTGTATCCGAAAACGCTTTAGTCGCAACCGCATTTTCGAGTGCGAGATCACGATAATTAAGTTGTCGCTTCCATACATATTCATGCTACAACATTGTGGGGGTACAAGTGTTGGCTTGGCCATGGCTCAGAGCGTCTCTCTGAGAACACACACACGCCCCAACTCAACCCAACCCAACCCACCTGATCCGACCCTGTATGAGGTAATTGCAGCAACTTTAAAGTTCTCCTCTCTGTTTGTTTGTCTGCAGACTGGCCCTTTCCATACCCATGACCAACGGGGAGTACAACAATTGTTACATGTACGACGTCAACTACACGGAGATACTGGCCCAGGGCAAGGTGATGGCCGACCCGAAGTGGCCGCGGGTCAAGTGCCGCCACGGATGGTCATATAACTTCACGGAAATTCCCTACTCAACGGTGGCCACCGAACAGAATTGGGTTTGTGACGATGCCGCTCTGCCCACCTATGCCCAGTCAATATTCTTCCTGGGCGCCATCGCAGGAGGACTGCTCTTTGGCTGGGTAGCGGATCGTTTTGGACGCATTCCCGCCTTGATTGGCACAAATATGATGGGTCTAGTGGCCGGCGTGGGCACGGCTTTTGTGAGCAACTTCTGGGAGTTTGCAGCCATGCGATTCTTTGTGGGTTTCGCCTTTGATAACTGCTTCACCATGATGTATATTTTGGGTGAGTAATTATGGTAAAATACAGATAAAATTAGCCATAAGATAATGCAAATTCCAATGCATATTAAATTCTTTTCAAGACATTACTTTATCATCTTTAAATAAGAAATTATCTAGAAATTTATATTGATTTTTTAATTATTTTGAAAGTAAAACTGCCTCCTAATTTTTCCTTTTTCCTCTTGCTTCTTATGTTATCTTTCCCTCAACTCTAACTAAAGCCTTTCCCACTAACTATTAAAATAACTAATTGGGTTCTGTCGAAAATCCATTCCATAAACTTAAATTAAATTGTCTGTTTTTTGTATCTCATTTCGCCTTTCACAGTTCTGGAGTATGTGGGCCCCAAGTACCGCACCTTTGTGGCCAACATGTCGATAGCCATCTTCTTCACCGGTGCCGCCTGCCTGCTACCCTGGATTGCTTACTTTGTGGCCGATTGGAAAATCTTGGCCATCGTGACCTCTGCCCCGCTCCTCCTGGCCATTTTCACACCCATGATTGTGCCAGAGTCGGCTCGTTGGCTGGTTTCGCAGGGCAAAGTGGACAAAGCTATTGGAATCTTAAAGAAGCTGGAGAAGCGCAATGGTCGCCAGGTGTCCCCGCAGACGTATCAAAACTTTTCCGACAGCTGCAAGAGGATGCAGGAGCAGGAGACCCAGAATGGCAGCTACTCGGTGCTGGATCTCTTCAAGTCACCGCGATTGCGTCGGACTACGTTACTCCTCATCGTCATTTGGATGGCCATATCGCTGGTCTTTGATGGTCATGTGAGGAATGTGGGTTCCCTGGGACTTGACATCTTCTTCACCTTCACCTTGGCCTGCTTCACCGAGCTGCCGGCTGACACTCTGCTGACCGTGATCCTGGATCGCTTTGGACGCCGTTGGCTGGCCTGCAGCTCCATGGTGCTGAGCGGAGTGTTCAGTCTGCTGGCCACTGTGGTGCCAGTGGGCATCTACTCGGCAGCCTTGGCCATTATGGGTCGTTTCTTTGTGAACATCAGCTATAACATTGGGCTGCAGTGGGCGGCGGAGGTGCTGCCAACGGTGGTGCGAGCCCAGGCAGTGGCCTTCATCCACATAATGGGCTATGTGGCCAGCATTATTGCTCCGTTTGTGGTCTATCTGGCCAATATATCCAATGCCCTGCCACTGATTATCCTGGGAATTCTGGGTATTATTGGTGGACTGCTGACGCTGCTGCTTCCCGAGACCCTGAATCACGTCCTGCCGCAAACCCTGAGCGATGGAGAGGAGTTTGGACGAGGACAGAGCATCTGGGACTTCCCCTGCTTGGCCAAGCAGGTGGACGACGACGACGACAACGAGGACGAGGCGAAGAGGAACACCGATGTGGAGGAGGTGCGCTCGCAGGCCTTCGTAAGGGGCACCCAGACGGGAGCCTCGCTGAATGCCTCTACGGGTGGCGAACTGCGATCGAGCATCCTGCGCCGCTCGGTCAAGTCACGGAACTCCACGAAGCTTTAGAGGATCGGCACTCTGCCGGCAAATCACTAGGTAGCTAATTCTTCTAGCAGCCAAAATTAAACTGTAGCTCTGCCTTGCATTTTTAGCATCAACTAGCCTCTAAGCGTCTCTAAAGACTTTTGTGATACTAGAAGTAAGAAATTCCATGCGCCTCTTAAAAACAATTGAATGAAAAATAAAGTAAACGAATGCAACTTAACGAAAATGGTTTTTAAATATATAAAGGGATTAAAAAACCAACAAATTCAACATAGTCAAAATTGACAAAAAATTAGATATCGAGTTTTGAATGCAGAAATGTTCTCCTATAAAAACTGAGAAGAAAAAACCAAACCAGACTGAAATCGGTTGAGTTTAGATCAAGTTATGATCTAAAAACCATTTAAAATGTTCTCGATTTTTAAGCCAAAAAATTACTTAAAAATTTAAGGGGTTACATCGTCAAAATTGTCGAAAATTGACAAAAAATTAGATATCGAGTTTTGAATGCAGAAATGTTCTCCCATAAAAACTGAGAAGAAAAAACCAAACCAGACTAAAATTGGTTGAGTTTAGGCCAAGTTATGATCAAAAAACCATTTACAATTTTCTCGATTTTTAAGCCAAGAAATTACTAAAAAATTTAAGGGGTTACATCGTCAAAATTGTCGAAAATTGACAAAAAATTAGATATCGAGTTTTGAATGCAGAAATGTTCTCCTATAAAAACTGAGAAGAAAAAACCAAACCAGACTAAAATTGGTTGAGTTTAGGCCAAGTTATGATCAAAAAACCATTTAAAATGTTCTCGATTTTTAAGCCAAAAAATTACTTAAACATTTAAGGGGTTACATCGTCAAAATTGTCGAAAATTGACAAAAAATTAGATATCGAGTTTTGAATGCAGAAATGTTCTCCCATAAAAACTGAGAAGAAAAAAACAAACCAGACTAAAATTGGTTGAGTTTAGGCCAAGTTATGATCAAAAAACCATTTAAAATGTTCTCGATTTTTAAGCCAAGAAATTACTAAAAAATTTAAGGGGTTACATCGTCAAAATTGTCGAAAATTGATAAAAAATTAGATATTGAGTTTTGAATGCAGAAATGTTCTCCTATAAAAACTGAGAAGAAAAAACCAAACCAGACTAAAATCGGTTGAGTTTGAGCCAAGTTATGATCAAAAAACCATTTAAAATGTTCTCGATTTTTAAGTCAAAAAATTTCTTATAAATTTAAGTGGTTACATCGTAAAAATTGTCGAAAATTGAAAAAAAATTAGATATCGAGTTTTGAATGCAGAAATGTTCTCCTATAAAAACTGAGAAGAAAAAACCAAACCAGAC
>VNJV01006751.1:0-13771 GCA_008042635.1 Drosophila nikananu
CCGTCTGTCCGTCTGTCCGTCTGTCCGTCTGTCCGTCTGTCCGTTTCTACGCAAACTAGTCCCTCAGTTTTAAAGCTATCTGGATGAAACTTTGCAGTTATGCTCCTATATGCTCTCACTGCTATATATGTCGGAACGAGCCGGATCGGCCAACTATATCATAAGCTATATAGGAAAGATCGGTAAATTTTAATGAAAAAAATTATAACTTAGCCAATTTTTACAATATTTGAATAAAATTTGAGATATGGCCATTTTGTATTATTCTTGAATTTCGGTTTTAATTTGATCAAAACCGGACAACTATATCATATAGCTGTCATAGGACCGATCAGAAAATTTTGAGGAAAAAATCTAACTAATCCAATTTTCCACATACTTTCATAAAATTTGAGACATAGACACTTTGTATTATTCCAGAATTTCGGTTTTAATTTTATTCAAATCGGACCACTATATCATATAGCAGCCATAGGAATATATATATAAATTCATTAAATTCGTTCGCAACATTTTACGCTGGCAACATTTCTCGTTAGCAACATTTTTCTTTCGCAACATTTACCTTATGTCAGTACCCGAGAAAACGAAAAAGTCTGAAGGTTTTTCTGCTTCTTCTTACTTACTGCAAGGGTATTTAAACTTCGGCATGCCGAAGTTAGCTTCCTTTCTTGTTATATATACATATACATATATATTTTTTTATTAAAATTAACTATTTGCTGCTATATGTTTTTTCTGACACAGTTTTTCATTTCAAACTAGAAGACTGCGATCGATTTTATCAAAAAAGCATGAAAATGGGTTGGCCAAAATAATAAGTAGGATGTACTTCTTCTATGGGGTTATTGTTATTATTCCAAAACGAATGGCGAAAGTTGTCCAAAAAAAGGGTCGTTATACCGGATACTAGTATAAGTTTACTAATTAGAAGAAAAAAGTGAAAAAAAATTGGATACGTTTCGAGTTATAGGCT
This sequence comes from Drosophila nikananu, assembly GCA_008042635.1. NCBI lineage: Eukaryota > Metazoa > Arthropoda > Insecta > Diptera > Drosophilidae > Drosophila > Drosophila nikananu. The sequence goes on from VNJV01006751.1 coordinate 977, forward strand.
TAGAAGAATGGGTGTACTTATTATTTTGACCAACCCATTTTCATGCTTTTTTGTTCAAATCGATCGCAGTCTTCTAGTTTTAAATGAAGAACTCTCTTGTTAGTTATTTTTATTATCTAGGGTAAGGTAGGAAACTAAAAATAAACTGGATTTTTTTTTTTAGGTTTTTTAAAAAGTTGTACGCGACTTTAAACAAACCTCATACGCATGTACTTATTATTTTGGCCACAAGTGTATATCTACATGATTGCGGATGAAGGATCACTGAATTTGACCTTCTTTCAGTAGATTATCATCAACCAATTTTGAAGAGAGAAAATGAGAAAATAGGAGAGCGGGTATGACACGAATGTCGAATGGGAGCGTCACCACGGTGACGTAAAAGTCTGCATGTCATTAAAAGTTGATGAATGTGGTCTATTGATGGCTCACACATGGGTTCTAGTTCTATTTTTAGATTTTTAACCCCTCACATCTATTAAAAATATATGTAGGTATGCTCTACTGATCCTTCTCCTTCAACTACATTTTAAATAAAGTCTTTTTTTTGTACATTGAAGAAAGTTAGCCTTGGTATACATACGTTGGCATACTTAACCAAGAAAATAAGAGTTAAGAAAATAGTCCCTTAATTTTGGTCAATAATTCCTACATTTTGTATATTGATGACATTATAAATTGCAATTAAACCAATTTACGGTACTATTTTGAAATAACATTCTTGGCGGCTTAGACTGTTTCCTTTTTAGCATTAGAAAACAAATTTTACCCAAAAGAATACTATGTATAATATTTTAGGCGGTTGCCAATCTTGACTTACTGCGGGACGTGTTACCTTGGTTATCAGCATTACTTTTTGGGCATGAGTTGAAGGAATAATAAGTTTATATGCAAGACAAAACCCTTCCTTGCTCGCTTCCCTTCGTGTTATGTTTCCCATTTTTGCACTTTCATGTGAAATGAAATTATGCAGCAAGTCTCACGTTTCGCTTGCCGCTGCAATCAAAATGCAAACGAAGTCTGCACTCGGGGCATTGTTTGTACTCGCTTACATTCGTAATAAACTTAAATCGAGTGTGAATTGCACGGGACACGCGGCGTATACTTAATGCGCGCCATGGTGCCGCCTGTGCCTCAGCCAGTCGTACGTATGTTTAATTCAATTTTATTTAAATACTTTGCAAATGCAGCGTCATAAATAATGAACCAAATACCTTGACAGCGGCAGTCCCGGGACGAGTGTCTCTCGACATCAGCTGTTTACTCTTGTTTGTCGCTGATGTCGCTTCATTAAACGGTAAAGTTATTAAATTACCGCAACCATCGAACCGACCAACAGTCGCCTGCAATTTGTACAATGTGAAATATGTAATTGTCAAGGCGTCTGTCCCGGTCTAACGGTGTGTCCAGCTGTCCGCCGCTGGTCCGTCCCTTTGGCTTCATGTTTAATCACACAAACCAACAGCGGACGCGGGCGCAGGGGCAGAGAGGCGGGCGAGCAGCGTGCAGAAAGGCAACCGAAAAACCGCATTCGGCAAAAGCCAGCGATGAAAATCGATGCCCGAAATGACAGTGACAATTTCATTTAATTGGTTTTAATTAAATTAATGAGTGAATTTTACAAATTGCAGCAAAATGATAAATAAGTAATTTAATACATATTCCCACTCCGCCATCCCGCCCCTCGTTAATTTAATTTAATATGGCAAGAGTTGGTCAACTCGATTAATTTTTTTGTTGTGTAATATTGTTGCATAAACGCTACGAAATTTAATTTAGCTTAATTAAGTTTTAAAAAACCCAACAAAATGGCAGTAACAACTAAAAAACCTGTATGTGGTAACGAAATGACATGACAAGCGTAATTTTATCAAGGTCCAAAGTAGTGACTGGAAATGGCTAAAAAAAAGATACAAGATAAAGCATAACTACACATTTTTCTGTTATTCACGTCTGACCGCGAATCGGTTCTGAATAGTGCCCAGAGTTTCTGTTGTAGCTGGAAACAGTATATTCTTCCCATAGTCAGATACAATCAAAAATAAAGGAAGTTCATTTTTGGTCATTACGAAATCTAAGCCCCAAATATATCGTCAGACAAGAAGAACCTGCTAGCCATAATTATATGTTGGAATACCCCATTCCTATATAGATATACAATTTTAGTATTAACCACTTCAGGCATTATTGAATACCTAGCCGTTGGACACACTAATATTGTTCCTTCTTCTTTTCTTGTGCGAGCTGAGTTGTGGTGCTCGGGGTGGGGTAAACTAAAATATAAGACATACAACTAAAACTTTTATTGTGTGTTTATTGGCTACACAGATTAACAATTACAATATTAAGGAATAAAAAAAATAGGTTTATAATTATATATAACATGCAAAAGTAAAACTAACGTCAAAATGACATATGTTATCCCATAGTGCTATGTCCTTTTTTATGCTGTTTCAGGGAATGCCACTCTTTTGCATCTTAAGCCCTTCACAGCTGCCTAAAGCCGCTTATCGATAACATACTATCGCATGACATTCTACAAGGCACAAGCCATTAAACTCCCCCTTCTGGTCTGGCGACCCCGATGTGTGCCCCGGCCTTGCACTCGCTGCTTTGCATGCATCCATTTTACAGCAACATCAAACTGTCAACTTAAAAGGGACGCCAGGAAGATGCCTCTGTTCGCTGGCTTGAAAAATTGCTGGCGACTTCTATATTGGGCTTCTCTTCTTGATCCCCTGGAGTCCTGGCAAAACCAAGACGATACCGGGGACGGTCCAGGACTAATCCAACTAATCATTGGCGTGGGGTTAAGGGCCCAAGGAAAATATGAGCAACCGAAGTCCAGGAAATTGACGGCAGCAACGGCAAAAAACATTTCCATTTGAAGACATACATTTTCACAACGAATTCAATTTCCTCTTTGATTTTTCGCAAACGACGGCTGTGGGCAGGGCAAATAAAATAAATAACTTCCCCAAGAGCGCAACAGTTGCCAATAAAGCGCAGAGGACGAGGGAGAATGAGGCTCGTCTAACACAACGGAAGCGGAAATGCAGCGTATGTTTGTGTGCGTGAGAATGAGTCTGAGTGTGTGCAGGAACAAATAGCAAATAAGTGCAAAGCAACCAATTGATAAAGTAAAAAACACTTCAAACTGCACCAGCCCCAGGCATGGGCGCTCCTGTAACAAAGGCCCAATAGTGCCGGGGAATGAGTTGCGTGGCAGGCCAAGCCGAGGCGAGTCGAGCGAGTGGAGTTGAGTCGAGTGTTGAGTGTTGAATGCTGAACAACAGCAGCAGGGAGTATCACCAGCTCTGGCTGTTGGAGGCGAGCAACCAAAGCAAGCAACCACTTCATAAATAATTCATTTCCCGCCTGCTAACTTAACTTGAACAGCCTTTTTACGAGAGTATCCTGTGTTACACAGGGTGTGCTCAAAAATATAGGTTTTGCAGAAAGGGTTCGTTCTGCCAGAGAAAACCTAGGTAGCAGGGCTTTACTGTTCCATAAGGCAATCGAAATCGTCAAAGAAACGATGCTTTGGGTCATTAATATCATTGGTTTGTAAATGATTCGTTATAACTTAGGAGCTATGGAACGCAATTCCATCTAATACTTTCAATTTCTCCCATGGGGTATTTCCAAGTCCAGAGCAGCGGCCGAGTAGTCCATGTTTTCGCTGCGGCTACGTGGCGTATGCGCAACATATGCAACAGTCAGAAGCACTCAGTTCAAGACGGAGTGGGCAGAGGATGCGAGTCGCCGCCGCAGACGCCAAACCAACGTGAAATAGACACGAACAAAGGCTTTTCATGCCTTTGCAAGCATAAAATTGCTTTTTTGCAACAAATATCCTGGCAGGCAGGACGGCCGAGAGTCTCGGCATGTTTGTCTAGCAGCTAGCTCGCTCCCATCTCCTCCGGTGCCACTCCCCTCGGTCTACGTCCCTCTTTGCAGCCGCTCTATTTGTTTGCAATTGCATGCGTATTTGATTCAATTTCTGCAATTTATTTGCAATTTGGCAGACGCCGGCGTCCTTTGCTTTTTATCTCTTTGATGATTGAAAGCACACGTACCGAATCTCTCACGCCTTCTCCCTTCGGCTATCTCAGTCTGCTTATTAAATTCTTTAAATGGTAAGGTTAACGTATACACACTCATATGGTGGCCCTGCGCATTCGTCTATCCGCCATTTACATTGTTGTATTGTCATCCATCCGAAATGCATAAATTTAACACCTAGTAAGCAATTCTCCCCGCAATGCTGAAGGAAACTAAGCGCCCGCACGCACACACACAGCGCACAGACACACTCACGGGTCTCACCGCTGCCACGGACAACAATGTGCAACACCCAAACATCCGTTTCCGCTGCATCCGCTTTCGCCTTTCGCGTTGTTTTGGAAGCCCGACCTCAGTTGCAGTTGCAGTTGATGCTGGTGTTGGTGTTATTGTGATGCATCGCATGCATATATTAAATGCCACTAAAGCAACACGCCCTGGCACACGAGCTCGCAGAATTATAATTAAATGCATTGGCCGCAGCTGAGGTTAAAGAGGGAAGCTAGCTGCATTCTCCGGGGGGCTCAAGCGGTTTCCCAGTAAATGGGCCTGCCCAGCACTTTCGACGGGGACGGCTTTGGAAGATCTCAAATAGTTGGGGGCTCAGACCTACGAGTGTTTCCCAGCTACATTATTAAGCGCTGGATATTACATAATTTTCAGCAGTGCAGTCATTTTGGCAGGCGCCACAGAGGCGGACTCTAACAGACACACATTGACCGGAACTCCGGCGGCCTCGCACCACCCACTCCCTCCCACATCCCTTCGGTGCGAGTGCAAACAGGACAAAGCAGCCAGCGAGGCCACCAGAAGCGGTAAACAAAGCCAAAAGCATGAGCGTGAGCACTAAGAACAACAAAGGCTATGATAATGAAGACATTCATTATTATTCCAATTGCTGTCTTGGCCCACCATTCCGCCCTCTCACTATCCAGCATCCTGCATCCTGCGGCCCGCGTCCTGCGTCTTCCCTTTTGCCGATATAAACTGCAGCTTGGCGCCAAAGAACCGATTAAATGAAATTGTGTCACAAGCAAAATTCCCTCAAAAACAACGCAAACAGGAGCTGCATTCAAGGTTTAAGATTTGTAATTTTCTTTATAATGCATATGTCAGTAGACAGAGGTTAAACTTTGTGTATAATTTGTTTTTTTATATATTTATTTTAATTTTAAAATTAGCTCTTAAATTTATAATATTAACTTTATTATTAAAGCCGTTTCCAAATAAAATATAGGTACTGCATTTTAAATGATAACATCTTTTAAAGTTTTCATTCGTTCCAAATGTGCGTTTTGTTTTTTTCAAGTTAAATTTTTAGGTTCCTTTTGACAAGTGTTGCTTAGATAAGTAACGTACTAAAACCTTCACCCAAAAAAATAATAATAATAAAAAAAAAACACTTTAAAGATTAAAATAATTAATAGTATTATATTTTATAATCGTTTCCCTGGAGCCATTAGTTTTTAGGGAAAGTAATAGCTGCGAATATATATTTAACATTGGGTATTCAGTATTTCTAAACAAATATAATGTATGTACATATGTACATACATACATTGTGATCAGAAATTTTCCTAAATTTGTCACATAAACTTCCCACGTTGAATATATTTCAGCCCTTTTTTATACCCTTGAAGGTACTATAATTTTAGTCAGAAGTTTGGAACGTAGAGAAGAAGATTTTTACGACCCTATATAGTATCAGCAGCAACAACCGAGTCGATTTAGCCATGTCCGTCTTAGCCAGTTTTCAACATATTTTCATAAAATTAGAGACATGGCCATTTTGTATTATTCTAGAATTTCGGTTTTAGAAACTCAAGTTTAGAAAAAGAATTTTAATTTCGCTCTTTTTTAATATATTTTAATTTGCTCATTGATGTAGCCATTTTATATTATTTCAGCATTTCGGTTTAAATTGTATGCAAATTGGACGACAATAACCTTAATTACTATAACGAAAACGAACGCTATTTTTTAATATGGGAAGGAATATTAAACAAAGAATATTCTTATGTTTTGAACCTCATTTCATGAATCTATTGTATCAAAAACCCAAGTCTACGAGTGTAGCAAAACATTTAATCATGCTCGACATTCCGTCAAAGATACCTCGATCCGGTCGTCTATCGCCGTCTACCACTGACGATATCATAAAAAAGTGATATTATGCCCGAAAATTGTCTTGCGAATGTTCGAGAGACAGCACTTGAGCTAAATATTGTATTGTATTTTGACCTTTAGGTATGAGACGCGTCGCAGATCGGGTTGTTCCAAAAGAGTTGAATTTGTTGCAAAAATGCCATCGTTGTGATCGATTTTAGGACCAATACCATTGATTGAACCGTGTAATTATTATAAGATATCTTTTTATTTTAAGCCGAAATTCAGTAATGGGTCTTGTCTACAATTATCTTAAATACTTTAAGATCTTTTGCTTCACACGGACGTCGAGACGGAAATGGTGATGCCGGTTGAAAATATATGTTTACTTTACATATGCGGTCGGAGATACCTCCTTCTCCCTGTTACATTTATTGGTTGTCTTTAATTAGCTATTTATGTATTTATAATACTATTAAACCCTCTTCGCACCGGGAATTAAAATAAACTGCTTGATATACAGAAATCGTAAAGAAACACTAAATGCATTGGGCAATGAAATCATAAAATAAAAGAGATAAATGACACGCTGGGGATAAAGCTGCTCTCCACTTGTGAAAAACAGAATTGTAATTCATGTTAGAGCCTCACATTTCCAGCCTCCAGGCCCGCCGTCGCATAAATTGTTGCTACCCAATTACGGGCGCTAACAATGAAGGCCACTTCCGGCAGGCCTTAGGCCCACCGACTCCCACTATTGTCCACCATTGTCTGAGCTGGGCTCTTTGTAGTTGCCAATTTTAGGCCAAAATGTTATCATGTCACTCGCAGTCGTCGTCATTGTGCCACTCGGCCCTCGTTGTCCCGCCCTTCCGCAATGAGCCATGTCCAGTTGCGACGTCCCACGCTTTCGGAGTGCGAATTTGCGTAAATATAATTTATTTACGCAATAGCAAGGGACCGGAGAAGGCTCTGGGTTGCAGGGTCCCGGCCGATGGAGACCCTCGTGGTTATATAAGCCTTGCCATCACGCACACAATGGCAGGGAGTGCATTCGGCAGCAGGCTGCAGCTTTTGTCTGTCTGGCGTAGGCGTGACATTTAAGGCTCTGTCACATTGGTCACACATCCTGCGATGTGTCTAGGCCCTAAAGTCAGAGCGTTTAATTAGAATGCGGTCGGTGCATCCGAACAGTACGTTGGCCGAATCCAGAAATGGAGGCACTTACTGCACGAGCTCAATGTCCTCAGTCCTCCTCTCAGAGGGGCCTCGGCTCATGAATTTATTTAAACATTGTATTTTTTCGTTGGGATCGAGTGACGCAATTTTCGATTGGCTGTTGCTCGGCTAACTTCAATCAAAGTCGCCAATTTGAAGAGCACCTCATGTTGAGCGAACTCCGTCTGCTTACAAAGAGCGGGGCGGGTGGACAGGGAACTGCGCCAATGGCAATCGCAATTGCAAAAGCATTTTCCTTTTCCACGTGTATTAACATAATCAAATTGGATTTGTGCACAGGATAATGATGAGCTTCATTATTGGTTATATCCCTGTTGTTGTTGTTGTTGTCGTTGCCGTTCCTGTTACGGCTGCTGTGTGTGCCCATGTGTGCGTTGGCGTATTCGTGTGTATTTTTTGCCGATGCTGTCGTCCTTGTCATCGTTGTTGCTTATTATAAATTATAATGAATTTGCTCCTGCTTCCAGCAGCCACTTGTTGTCAGTGGCAACTCCACTCAGGCGCAGCCTTGCCACCGCCCGACGGCCCCTTCCGCTGCACTTCAGCTCCGCCCAGCTGCTCAGTCCGCCGGAAAATGAAGGCAGCATGTACACGGGGAATCAGCCAGTCTGCCATAATCGAAGGACTTTCCTTAGCCGAGCCGGGCTGCGGCGGAAACCTGTCTCCCCGCATGTGTCGCTATAAGATATATTTTCGGATAACATTTTCACCCTCCCGCAGCTTGGCAGCTCCAACATTTTCAATGCTTATTATGCAAATTTGCCAGAGCTCCCCGAAAAAGAAAAATTAAGAAAACTGACAGTGATAGCCGTGGGACAATTTGCATCGTCTACAATTAAAATTTAAATCACAAGTAATTTAATTGAGCTAAACTCCTCGGGCCACTTCAATTTCCTAATGGCCCGTGAGGGGGAGATGGGGACGACTGTGCTTTCGGAGCGCAATTAACCAGCAATTTTCGCATAAACGTTTCTTTCATAATTGAGATTTTGCCCCAACAAAGCAGAGCCGGATAGAATAAAAAGGAGTAGGAAAGAAGGGAAGAAAAATAGACAGGAGCAGACTTTTCAATTGGCAGCGTCTCCGTTGCTTGCTTTTGCTGGGAAGTGCATTATCTCCATCATCATTACCTCGATGATTGCCTTCATCAACTGCCATATTATCGTTGGTTTTAATTTTTTGTTAGCTGTTGCTGGCACTCGTTGCAGCAATTGCAATTGTTACCGAGCCGAGTTGAGCAGCCAAAGCCAAATGTCAAGGTGGGCTAGAACCGCGGCAGGTTTGGGTCTTGGACTCAGGCCAAACCCCGAAGCATTTTGCTACTCCTGCCGCAATGGGGAAACAGCGGATAGAAGTGGAAGAGAATGTAGAGGGAGCTGTCATTTCGCTAGGACCTCTGCGTATTCGGTCATTTAGGCGACCTAAACCCGTCACCGGACGCCTTCAAATTACCCCGGGCAGATCTTAAGGCCGATTCGATAAGCCTTTAAATGCACCAATTTTGCTCAGCTGAAAGTCAGGGAGGGAGAAAGCCCCGAACAGACCCCACAAGATGAGGCGTTTATGGTTATAGGTCCCGTGGGCGCAGCCACCGCCAAGAAGAACAATGCGCCGAAGGTTTCATCTCCGATTCGTTGGCGGGGAACTGCGAGCGCTTTAAGGCCGATAAAATTTGGCTGAAAGGGGGAAAGAGGATATGTTCGGGCACTTCCGTCTCCGCCTCTCCTCTAGTGGCTCTTGAACAAGACACTTGGGTTGGTGGTATATTAAAAATACATGAGCAGCTCATGCACACAGGCCGAAGCTTCCGTTTTGGAAGTAGTCTGGCCTGGGCTCTACTTGAGGTACAAGTGGCTTATTTACCTTACGATAAGTGCAGCCTGGAGTGCCATGACTCGACTTTACCGAACTCTTCCACCCCCTGGCCAAGCACCTGCCTTAATCATATCAATAATTATTTCTCTGCCGGTGGCTGGGTTTTCTGGAAGTGCGTCTGATATATTTCGCGTAATGTCTCTCCGGAGCCTAATCGACTTATATTTGAGGGAAGATTAAAAGGAAATATTAAGGATGCTTTGTTCTCGCTGAGAGTTTCGAGTTAACAAAGCAAAGCCACCAAAAATCATCGCTAAATACAAAATGCACAGACAAAAGTAAGTTAGGCGTTCTTTAAATTTCCTTCCTGTAACCAAAGTTTTGAACTAAGTGGATGTACCTCGAACCTCGAATTTTGGACTACTCTTAGGAAATACTTTAACTTTAGTGTGAGAGTTAACCTGAAAAAGGTTCTGCACTTTCTTCAAAGCATTTGCGGTTTGAAAAAAATGCTGTTGATAACTCTTCCAAAACGTTAATAAATAAAAAGCCTGAAGAAAACAACGTTTTTCAGACAACAACAGTAGCGTTGAAAAGAGAAAAAAACATTGCGAATCCTATTAATGGACCGGGTCCGGCAAGCCAATTTTTTTAAAGCCAATTTGCGTTTGGGCTTCAATTAAAATGTCACATGAGCTGTATAACAGTTTGAGTCTGAGCCAGTCATTTGAGGTGACAATGAGCGGCGAATATACATAATATATTGATGACAAGCTGATGTATACGTTAGGAAAAATCTTCCGCTGAAATCACTGTTTGGGAAAAACGACACATGGGGAAAAATGGGGAAGAATTTTCCCTCTCTCCCAGCTTTATCGCGAACCCTTTGGATGATTCTCAACAAATATTTTCTTATTTGGCGTTATTTTTATAGCAAAGCTAATGAGATTTTTTTTGTGGCTCCATTGACATCAAACGAATTCCTTCGCTTCGCAGTTAATTAAGGCGGATTAGGGTGGCCCCAAATCTACCACATACACACGCTGTAAATCTGTGTGTGCATACTTGCGGCAGAGGATATGGAATAGAAAATCCGAGTCCTTTCCAACTCGGTTGGATGTCAGCGTAGGAGGATCCACCAGGACTGCATGCGCACATATTATCCTCAATTAGCGCGCTTATTGTTGGCTCCACCGGCTCTTAAGCCCCTCGCCACTCCCGTCCACGGTCCTAAATAGTTTCCACTGGGGGAGGCTTAGGCTTAAGTACCGAAAGTTAGGCGCTTTCCATGAAATGCAAACTTTACGTTTCGACTGCCACTATCCATAAACCATCGCCTGTCTCCTTTTCCCACACCACACTCCCCATGCGCTCTCCTTCTCCGCGCCGCTGATGCTGTGGCAGCCGACGTTGTTGTTTTTATTTGTAATGCATTTTGCCCGGAAATTGGAGATAATAAGCATATTGTTGTGCGAAAACAATGGCCGTGCTAATGATGTGCATCTGTGTTGGTGAGGCACAGGCACGCGTGTGGGGTGAATGCAGAGCGCATGTATGATGATTAACATGGCAGAGGCTGTCCCAATTGATCCCTGGAATCTAAACTGAAGCCGGCTGCTCTCGAGCCTTAATCCTCGGTGCTTCATATTTAACAATGGAAATATTAGAGCGCTATCAGATACTGGAAGCGGAATCGACTAACATCAAATAATCTCAAGCATCAGGTGTAAAGCTTGAGAACAAAAAGAAACCTAAAAATCAAGATACTTTGTAAATTTAAGTAGCAACTTAGAAGTTCGAATTTACTTTGGGTATTGTTAAAATATGAGTAGCTCGTGTAAAACAAATTGAAATAAGTTAATGGCTAATAATAAGTAAACAAGAACGAAAGCTAAAGTTTGTATTTTAGATTCAATTCGATTAATGCAATATTAACTTAAAGTTAGCTAATGCAATAGATTCCTCAAAAACTGTATTAAACATTTTGAATAACAATTATTTAACTAATTTTACAGGTACGCAAGGCAAGATTTTTAATTTTATTTCTAATTACTAAGTGAGTAACTCTAGGAAATTATCCTTTAACGAATGCATTCTATTTTTTCGATTTTGGATGAGTCTGTGGACAGTTAGGGAGTAACTTTTTTTTGAGGGAAGTCACCAGATTTCCTATATAATATCTCTAATACCTAAAAATATTTGCTCATGAACTATGAAGTGTAAGAATTGTTGAAGTGTATACATATATTTTAAGTTTTAAAAGGTGTATGCAGGCTTATTAAACTTTAAACGATCTTTCCTGAGTAATCTTTATACATATAGGCGTTTGATCCGAATAATCTTCTTTTACAACCTGCCTAGAATAAACAGCTGGGTAAAGATTCATGCTGACATATTTTAAATTAAATTATTATGTTACTCCCAAGAAAATAGTCTAATTCCCATTGACCACACACTACGTTTTTAATATATGAGTGTGAGTGTTATAAAAGCGACAATAAGTCTGTATAACAATCTGGATATATAGGAAAATTCTTAAGTTCAAATATAATTCGTTAAATTTACTTTCTCAAATGTTTCGTTTAATTTATTTAATCGAAAACGACAGCCTTACAGCCTCGTATAGCTGCAATGGGACCGGTTGCAAAAAAATTTTAACTGTAAGACATTATAGGTTTTTGTCTCCTCCTTCGTTATTAATATTTTAAATTTTTTGTTTCATAAGAATTTGTTATCTATCTAGTACAACCTTGTTATTATGTATACATAATTGTAGAGAAATTCAATTGGAATATGTCTTACCAAGAACATAAATATTTTTTAATTTCCGAAATTTAATTAAGAATTGTTATTTTTTGAACAGCATTTTCCCATTACTTCTACTAGTATACAAAAGCTTTTTTTTTAAAGGTATTATTCTGTTGATTTCAATAAAAAACAAGTAAGAAAGCTACAGTCGTTCGTGAACGACTGTTATAAACCATGTACCAAAATATATCGCCGCTTTTGCCTATTGCGACTTTTGCCTATTAGAGAAATGTAAACAAACTCGCTCTTTGCAAAACCACCAACATCTCATGCACTTGCGTGTGCAAGACAGAGACAGCGATAACCCCTCCTCTCTTTTTTGCGCACGGGAGTTAGTTTCTTGCGCTCATCAGTTTTGTTGTTTTTTTTGGGATGCACCTGTTGCTAGCTGCCAAATAGATAGCACACTGATAAGAAAATAACTTTTGTGTTTTTCATCCGATCTTTACCAGATTTTCGGTATTGATACATGTTCTACATATGCATGCCTATGCACAAAAAGAAAGATATATGGTAGTATTTGCGGCTGCAAAACGTTTTTATTGATTTGCGGGGGAGTGGGAGGGAAATTTTTAAATCTGAAACAAACTTGATCTGCGTGCAAAACATTCCGACCTACATACCGAATTTGGTGACTCTATCTCTTATAGTTGCTGAGCTCTAGGCGTTTATTGATTTATTGATTTTATTGATTTGCGGGGGAGTGGGAGGGAAATTTTTAAATCTGAAACAAACTTGATCTGCTTGCAAAACATTCCGACC